>CM077644.1:131194961-131479961 GCA_039707465.1 Rhabdophis nuchalis | reverse complement strand
TGGCAGCGAAGCAGGAACTAGCGAGACTGACATCCAGCCCCCTAATCATTCTGGTTGCCCTCCTCTGCACCTTTTCCATTTCCATAATATCGTTCTGAAGGTATGGTGACCAGAACTGTACACAATACAGTTGCCCTGTCAAAGAGCATGTCCGTGAATTTAGGAGGGTCATAGGAAAAGACCACAGCCCAGGCTTTGGTTTTGTGGAGATGTGACCAAATCGGTACATTGGGAGAAAATTTGCATTTGTATGAATCTCTATGAAACCACACGATAATCAGAAGATATAGGTGTAGTTTCAAAAGGGGGGAAATGAGGCAAAAGGAGAAAAGGGCTATAAAATATAGGAATGACATTAATCGGGACAATATCATATAATGAAAAAGTTGATTTACTTATGTGCTAGAACTCTTGCAACTTGCTTAGAGAAAGAGGAACTTGCTTAAGACATAACTTAAATGAACGATGTCCTTGATATATGACTAAAATCCTGTAACTTGGTGACAAGTACACGTGTGGACCAAAAGTCACAGATGGTGTAAGATAAGACCATATATATAGAAATATAGAAATTCAGCAGTTATTGAATTTCTCCTTTCTGTATTTTTTCTCTATTTTGTCTGTTTTCCTGATTTTCACTGATCAGAAGGCTACCGCAGCATAACACCTATGTGTAGCTGAGTTTACGAGATATAAAAGTGACCTTCTGAGCATAACCAGGAGGCTCAGAATTTGACATATGAATGCTCTGAGTCTCTGCGCACAATAAACCCTGTTTCTCCGACTCAATTGTGGTCTCGTCCTATATTGGTATTTGTCCTGTATTGGTAGCACACAATTTCCTGCTACAGCTCTACTCCAAAGAAACAACCAAGGAAACTTACAACTCTGTGCCTACACCTCCCACAAGCTCACAGACACAGAGAGATGATTGGCGACGTGTGAAAAGGAGGCTTTAGGACCCCATGGAAACTATCACCCAAATAAGTCTGATGGGCTCAATATTTCAACCGCTTCGAATTCGTACTAAAGCACATTCCAGATGGGAGGAACTTTCTAGTTGACACCCTCTCCCGCATGCCCCAGTACAAATGCGAATGGGAGCATTTAGTGGACGCCATCATTCCCTCTACTCAAACTGCTGCCCAAGTGACCACCAGACAGCGACGCCATGACTGGAAAAACCAACCTGCAAGTGACCTAACCAGGAGGCTAAAAACTGAACTGCTAGCAGAGCCCTGATTCCAAAACAACCAACATATCTTGACAAAAAGAGATGATCTTGCATGGAAGGGGATGAAATTCTATGTCCCAGAATCCCTACATACCCTAGTTCTCCAGAGGAGTCACGACGCCAAACCGGCAGGCCACTTTGGGTTCCTAAAGACTTTACACTTAGCTCATAGGCAATTCTGGTAGCCTGGCATAAAGAAAGAAACATGAAAAGTTACATGAAAAGTTGCGCCATCTGTGCCACAATGAAGAGACGACCGGGAAAAACCCCTGGATTGCTGAAAACAGTAGCTGAGCCAACGAGCCCATGGGAGGAGATCGCAATGGACTTTATAGTGCCAAAAGTGGGGGAAGCATGGTGATTGGGACTGTAATAGATCTGTTCTCCAAACAGGCACACTTTATACTCTGTAGCGAACTACCCTTGGCTCACAATCTGGCTAAACTGTTTGTGAAGCATATCTACTGCATGGAGTACCTCGAAGAATTATCTCAGACAGAGGGGGCCAATTTACAGCTAGGTTCTGGAGGGAGTTCCTGCAGTCCATTGGGTCATCTCAGGATCTTAGTTCAGCTTTTCATCCAAGCACTAATGGGGCAGTGGAGAGACTGAATGCCATGATAGAGCAGTACCTGAGGTGTTAAGTGAACTATCAGCAGTTCAATTGGGCAGACCTTTTATCTTTTGCTGAGGTCACATACAATAATGTTGTTCACAGTAGCACAGGACTCATACCGTTATTATTTTATTATTATTTTATTATTTATTTATTTTATTATTATTATTTTATTTTATTAAATTTATAGACCGCCCCCTCTCCCCCATGGGGACTCAGGGCGGTGCACAGGAAATTAAAAATCCAATAAATACAACAATATACAAAATACAAAATATTAAAACCGAATTAAATTACCCCTGTGTTAAAATCAATATTAAAACCCCTAAAACCCTAACAATTACCCCTTAAAATTTAGATTAAACAATTTCTTTCTGCGGCTAGATATATAAAAAATTAGGCCAGGCCGGCCTGATGGAAGAAGTGAGTCTTTAACTTCTGGCGGAAGGAGCGGAGGTCCGTCGTTGTTCTGATTTCGGGGGGTAGGTCGTTCCAGAGGGTTGGGCCCACCACAGAGAAGGCCCTTCCCCTGGGCGTCGCCTGCTGGCATTGCCTAGTGGACGGCACCCGAAGAAGTCTCTCTCTGTGGGAGCAAATCAGCCAAAGAGATGTATGGGGCAGGATGCGATCCCGCAGATAACTAGGCCCCGTGCAATGGAGCGCTTTAAAGGTGGTAACCAACACCTTGAAGCGCACCTGAAAAGCCACAGGCAACCAGTGCAGCTCGCACAGGAGCGGTGCTACTTGGGCAAACCTGGAGGTTCCCAGAACGGCCTGCGCGGCTTTCATTCTGGACTAGCTGCAGTCTTTGGGTGCACCTCAAGGGGAGCCCCATGTAGAGAGCATTGCAATAGTCCAGACGGGATGTCACGAGTGCGTGAGTGACTGTGCGCAGGGCGTCCCAGTCCAGTAAGGGGCGCAAGTGGCGGACCAGGCGAACCTGGTAGAATGCCCCCCTGGCCACGGCTTTCACTTGCTCTTCCATGGACAGCCGGGTATCAAGGAGGATGCCCAAGTTGCGTGCCCTATCCACGGAGGCTAGGTGTTTGCCCCCTATGGCCAGCGATGGAACGAACTGGTTGAACCTGTGCGCCGGAAACCACAGCCACTCGGTCTTGGACGGGTTGAGTCGGAGCTTGTTCCTCCCCATCCAGACCCGCATGGCCTCCAAACACTGGGACATCACTTCGACGGCATCGTTGGGGTGGTTTGGGGTAGATACGTACAGCTGAGTGTCGTCAGCGTACAGATGGTACTCTACCCCAAAACCACAGATGATCAAACCCAGCGACTTCATATATGTGTTGAACAGGAGCGGGGAGAGGACCGACCCCTGAGGCACCCCACAAGTGAGGGGTCTCGAGGTCGACCTCTGCCCTCCTGCCAATACAAATTGCGATCGACCAGAGAGGTAGGAGGAGAACCACTGTAAAACAGTGCCCCTCACCCCCAACCCCTCCAGTCGATGCAATAGGATACCATGGTTGATGGTATCAAAAGCTGCCTAGAGATCTAATAGGACCAGGATGGAGGAACAACCCCCATCTCTGGCCCTCCAGAGATCATCCACCAACGCGACCAATGCCATCTCAGTGCTGTGGCCGGGCCGGAAGCCGGACTGGCGCGGGTCCAGATAATCAATTTCCTCCAGGTTGGGGAAGTCGCTGTCACAACGCAATTGCTCTCTAGATGGAATGATCGGAGGTGATCCTCTTAACTTTCTTTTGCCTTTTTGCTGCTGGAAGATCGGTCGTGGTGAAGTAGAGACAGCTGTCAGATTGGAGTGAGTGGCCATTTTTACTTGTTGCTGGGTTAGCTGTCTTTTCGACTGCCATACCGGTTGTGTTTGATTTGTGACGGAATTCTCTTAGTTAATTTACTTCCCTCTCCCTACTGCTGGGAGTTCTAATACTCTGGACCTCCCCTATAACTGGATTGTAGTGGAGTAGATTGGACTGTCTGCTGAGTTTCGCTGGATTTCAACTAAGAAACTTAAACATACGGGGGTGATGATTTATTAATTAAACGTCTCTTCCGGCTGAGCGGTAAAGGCTGTGGACTTAGAATCGAGGAGATTCGAAGAGCTATATCACCATCTAGTGGTGTCAGGCCTGTTTCTTCGTTGACTCAGGAAAGATCACACTTAGACATTATTTTGAAATGTTAAGGCTACTTTTACTAAGTTACGAGAGCGTACAGACCAAGTAAAGCTGAGAATGAATAGTTTAGGCGCGAACAGAAAGTATTAAGCTTAAGCCCATCCCAATCCCCAAACCCCCCCTGTGCATTGTCCAATATGCAGCCATCTCCAACATCAGGTGGGCAGGTCTTCACCATCCTGGAATGCAGGTCCGTTAGCAGGAGATAACACGAAACATCAACATTGTCCACCAGCAGAACACATTCACCCCAAACCCCCCACCCTCCCCGTTTCCATGGCAGCGAAGCCAGAAATAGCGAGACTGACATCCGGACCTCCTCCAGGAACAGCGGGAAATCTAGGGCAGCAATAGGCATACGAGGGGCTACACCTGAAAGAGAAGAAGGGAGAGACAAAACAACGGAGAGGAGAAAGAAAAAGAGTCAAGGTTTGTGTGGATACTTGGCATAAAACTGGCGTACCAGTTTAGGAGCTTTGAGATGCTCCCTATCCACCCATTCGTTGTGAGAAGGGGGGAAATCTTTCCACATGACTAGGAACTGAGTTTTATTTCTGCGAATCCTGGAGTCCAAAATGTCCCGCACCTCGTAATGATGATGACCATCCACCAAGGTAGGCGTAGGAGCATCAGGCAATCTTTTGCGGAGATGAGAGGTACGAGCAGGTTTCAGTAAGTGAACATGGAATACAGGGTACAGCCGCCGATAGGTCTTGGGGAGATCCAAACGGACCGACACAGAGCTGATAATTTTGGTGATCGTGAAAGGTCCAATAAATTTGGGACCCAGCTTCTTGCATTTTTGGGGGCTATCCAAATTTTTGGTAGATACATAAACCTGATCACCAACTTTGTAGGAGGGAGGTACTGCCCGTTTCTTATCAGCGTACAATTTGTGCGAGTCATGGGCATCGTTTAAAGTGTCTTGGCTTATGAGACATTTTGAACACCCAGAATCAATGAGAGCCTGCACATCGCATGTACGACCAGTAGATGGAGCTAAAAGCTTTAAATTAATATAAAGGGGCCCGGAGCGATGACTCACCAGATTGTCGTCAGAAGAGTCTGAAGACGCCTCCCAATCGTCAGGGCCAGCAGCGGGCTGGTCAGCAGAGAGGTTGGTGGGCTCCACCCCACTCATAGCCGGTTTGGCGCGCACAGTTGGCGTTCTAGGTTGTTTCCGGTCCAAGAAAGAAAGTGGGCGTGGAGGTGGTTTTGATCGGCATTTGTCTGCCCAGTGCCCCTCCTTCCCACAGCGATAACAGCTGCCTGAACGAGGCTGGGTTGTTCTCCCCTCCCCCTTTTGCATGCGTTTCTCCCTCGCAGGGGGGTGAGATTTGGGGCTATCTTCCTGTGCTTTTTTCTCCAAGCGGACCGGATCCTGCAAGTGGGCATGATCCAATTCGACATCCGAAGCTAGATCTATCCAGTCATTCAAAGTTTCGGGGCGAAATCTGTTCACACATGTTTGATAAATATCTTTATTCAGCCCTTCAATATAAATGTCCATTAGGGCTTGTTCACTATAACCAATCATAAACACAGATAGCTCCTGGAAAATTTGCGTGTAAGCCTGAATAGACATGTCCCCCTGCTGCAAACTTTTTAGTTTCATTTTTGCTTTCCTCTCAACACGGGGGTCTTCAAAACGCCTTCTAAGAGCATTCATGAAACGATCGAAATCGCGTAGTGCCGGTGAACGACAATTATGTAATGAAACTAGCCAATTAGAAGCTTGATCTTCTAGGGTCATAGATACAATTCTGATTTTGATTTCATCGTCCAAATCAGCTGCGTAAAACTGCATGTAATTATCAACGTGAATTAGAAAAAACGCCAGTTTGTCGGCACTTCCGTTGTATTTCACACCCAAAGGAGGCAGTTTTGCAAGTCGGCGGGGGTTAATGGGGTTGGCTTCCCTTCCAGCCTGAGGGGTGGGGGAGGGAGTTGCTCTCCTGCTTTGCCTGGCAGAAGCTGCCTCTCTTCGCAATTCCCTGCCGGCCTGAGGAGGGGGGGATGGTGTTGAAACCCTGCTTCGTCTGCCCGGAGCTGCCTGTGAACCTCTTGGCTGTGGGCGATCCGCCTCCCTCCCCCAGATTTTTTCCAGGGCTAAATTTTTCTCATCTGCCTGGCGGAGTAGGTCCTGAGCCATCTCCCTTAGTTCCCGTTCTTCTCTTAGGAGCTCCGGAATGACTTTCTTTGGGGAAATTCGACGCCTGGAGACGTTTACCCCACTCATTCCAACCCCTTCAGACCAACGTTTAGGTTTGACTGATTCTTCAGCAGGCAGATTTAGATCTAGGCCAGCCAAACCTTCCATCACTGACCTGATCCCTTCAGATTGAGCAGGAGGATGCGATGCTTCAGCTCCCAAAATGGTTTCAGGCAGGACCTCCACCAACGGAGGCTCCTCTTGTGAAGGGTCCGTCATCAGGGCAGGTTTTTGGTTTTGTTGATTCTCAGCTTAATGTCAGGCCTGTTTCTTCGTTGACTCAGGAAAGATCACACTTAGACATTATTTTGAAATGTTAAGGCTACTTTTACTAAGTTACGAGAGCGTACAGACCAAGTAAAGCTGAGAATGAATAGTTTAGGCGCGAACAGAAAGTATTAAGCTTAAGCCCATCCCAATCCCCAAACCCCCCCTGTGCATTGTCCAATATGCAGCCATCTCCAACATCAGGTGGGCAGGTCTTCACCATCCTGGAATGCAGGTCCGTTAGCAGGAGATAACACGAAACATCAACATTGTCCACCAGCAGAACACATTCACCCCAAACCCCCCACCCTCCCCGTTTCCATGGCAGCGAAGCCAGAAATAGCGAGACTGACAAGTGGTCTCTTTGGGTAATACGGTTATGTCTACAACTTCCATCGCCACTAGGTCAACAACGAAAATCCTTCCCTCCTCTGCAATCCCAAGCCCCAAGGGGATATCTACTAGATCACAGGAAGACATGTCGACCTCTGGCAAACCCCCGTCTATGCAAGCCATCCAGGGGATGATGCAGGCTATACAAGACTCGATGACCAAAAACTTTGCAGATTTACGATCGGATGTTAAATCTGAAATGGGAGGGGTCAGGGAGGAAATTAAACAGTTGTGTGGAGATATGCGAGAATTTCAGCAGGCTTTGGTAAAGCAGGAGGAAAAGACTCGGGAGGTGGAGTTAAGAATGGAAAGATGTGAGGGACGTATGGATCGATGGGAACAGAAACAACCAATGGTTAATAAAAGGTTAATGGATGAGATCTCCTTTTTAGAAATGGAAAGATCTTCCTTCTTCCTCAGACTTCAAAATGTGGTGGAAGAGAGGGATGAGAACCTGGAGGAAATTGTGGGAGACATGGTGGCAGAGTCTCTGGACACAGCCAGGAGTCAGGTGCAGCAGGATATAGATCAGGCTTTCAGGGTGTTCACTGGGTATGCGAAACGTAATAATCTCCCTCGAGAAATCCATGTGCGTTTCAACAAGAGAGCGCTATGTGAGGAATTCTTCAAACGTACTAGGAACCAAACTTTAACATATAAGGGGCGACAGATCACTATTTTGAGGCAGGTTCTGAGATGTGTCCAGGAACGGAGACGGGAATATCAATTCCTTACTTTATTACTAAGAAGAAATGCAATCTTGTATCGATGGATGTTACCTGACGGTTTACTAATGACATGGAGGGACACAAAGATCAGGATTAGGAGTCTACAGGAGGCCAGGGACTTTATACAACAACAATTTAATCCAACAGACTTGAAAAGAGAAGGAGAAGCAGAAACGGAGAGTAGGAGTCAGGAGGAATCGAAAGAAGATGATATGGGGACAGATAATATAGGGGGAGGAGTGGAAATTGAAGGGATAAGAGAAGGGGAAGGAGGACCAACACTAGCAACACAGAGAGAAACAAGACAATCCAAGAAAGCTACAACCAAAGGGCAGTAAAGAATAGGAACGACAGGTATAATGGGGGAATGTATATGTTTATTGTCGGTAAATATATTTTTTTTATATTGAAAAAGTTTTATTGAGTTTTACAATTTTTCTAAGTAGGGTAAGGTAAGGTGTGAAAAAGAAATATTTTGAGAACTTTCACGTCGAGGTCGTAGGCCCCCTCTGGGGCTTCTTGACAAAACATAGATAATACATAATTTCAATAGTACTACAAAGTGAAGAGAAGTGCATACATCATTGTAAATTCTGTGCTAGCAATCATATACAAACATCCAAACAAAAGTTATACTATATTAAAAAAGTCATTTTTTAGATCTAAGTCTCTTAGCAATTGTATCTTCTTGTTCTCCTCCCTGGCCCCCAGTGGGCGAGGCCGCGGCCCCCTCTGCTCTTCCATTTTCATCCTCCAGGATTGAGGAATATTTTTTAAGAAAGGCTTCCGCCTCAGCAACTGTTTTAATCCTTACTCTCCCTCCTTCCCAGAACACCAACATCCCTTCTGGCATCACCCACTTGAACCAAATCCCCTGTTTAAACAATTTTTTAGATAAGAAGGAGTATTTCCTCCTCACCTCTCTAATCTTTTTCGGGATCTGCTTCAAGATAGCGACTTCTTTTTGTTGGTAAATTAACGGACCCTCCCTCTGCGCCCTCAATATTCCCTCCCTAGTCGACCTTCTAACAAATTTAATATGTATCTCTCTGGGTACTTCATTTATCCTGGCATATGCTGAATTTATTCTATAAACCAGGTCTATGTCCCCCTTGATCTCTTCCTTAGGTTTGTGTAAATAGTCTGCTAAAATTGTGCTCATAAGATCAGGAAGGCATTCACCAGATTCTTCAGGAACATTCTGAAATCTTAAAAAATATGACATCCTTTCAAAATCCATCCTAGACATATGACCAGTTAAATCTCCAATTTCAGTATTAACACTTTTAAGCTCTCCCTTTGCCCCAGCCAACCCCACCACCAGTTCTTCAGTCTTTTGTGTATTCTGCATTAATTTCTTCTGTGTCTCCAAAAGTTCTAACTTGGAACTGCAGTGGTCTTTCCTAAGTTCTTTAATTTCCATTACCAGAGTCTGTAATATTTCTTCCATAGCTGTTAATCTTGCATCTGTATCCAATTTTTCTGCCTGCTTTTTTGAAGCCATGGTGAGTAATTTAAGTCAGTGTCAATAAGATGGCGTTTTCTGGGGTGCGGTCAGTGAGGCAAATCCAAGAGCAGATTTCAGTAATCCAAATCAAACTTGTAAAGTCCAGAGAAAGAACCAAATTTTACAGTCAGGTATAAAAAAGAAGGCACTCCAGGGAAGGGATCATTTAATCAGTTAAATCAAATCCACCATTAAGAGAGAGAGGCAGTCCATGTCACAAAGGGATGTCAGAAATTTTCCATGAAAAGTAAGTCTCCTAAGAACAAAGGAACGCCATCTTCCCCCGCCCAATCCGGAGGGCACCGGGAGCAAGCAGCAAAGGAAATAGTTTCATAGTTGCCAGACTTCGATACTAAGTATCTAGAATCAATCCACAAAGACTTTCACTTATTTAACAGAGTTCGGATGTAGAATGTTTCGCATCCTCAAGCCTGAGGAGCCGTTTCCGATCGCCGCTTTCTTTCCTTCCGAGGGGGGGTTACAAACTCCCCCCTCCATTATTCTTTAAAAGGCAATGCTGCTAGCAAAAATGACACAAAGTCACTATGAACCATTCCACAGCCAGAGTCCCGGCATTGCCATCCGATTCGACCGATTCAGCTCTCTCCGAGTAGATTATTTGCTCCGGTCCTCCATTGACGAAGAGAACCAAGCTCCCCGCAGCATGTCCTCTCGCTCCTAGGTCGAAGACAAGGACCCCCCCCCAACCGCCGTCGGGACAGGAAAGGTCCCAGCAAGCCAACCTTACGGGGGGTCTCCTTTAAATGAAGCACCCCGCCCCGTTTGGGGCCGCAAAAGCGACAAAATGGCGGACGAGTCCCAGGACTCGACCGTCGCCGCAGGCAGACCGGAAGGAAGTCCAACACGGCTCCTGACTATTGAAGGCTGGGGCATACAGTATGGTTGGCACTATTATATTTGGCCTGGTTCAGAGCGACCCAAACACTTCAATGACCACCTGGTGCGTAGGACCTTGAGTTATTCTTGGGAGAAGTTGAGGAGGAAGTTATATTTGAAGGTGCCATGCTGGATCTCTACTCAGGAAGCCCTTGTTTACCCAACACGATATAGAGGGGAGAAGATCTTGACATATGAGGAGATCTTAGATTCACAGGGGAATTTGAAGACCAGGGAATCATTAGCTTCGCAAAGATACCATATCGACTGGTGGCCATATTCCCAGATATTCTCAAGATACAAAAAAGATCAGAAGACTGATGGTATATATCCCTATAAACAAGAACTGGACAAGGTTCTTTTTGGAACAGAGAAAGGGATGCTCTCCAAGTGTTACGGACATCTATTGTTATTAGACGTAGGGGAAGAAGTGGTCAAAGACTGCATGATTGCTTGGGGACGGAATATAGGACGCACATTGGACTTTCAAGGTTGGGAAGAAATTTGGTTCAAAAATATGAAATTGACTATGGCAGCCTCGTATAAGGAAAATACATATAAAATGATATATCGGTGGCATCTACCCCTGGCAAGACTTGCCAGAATGTTCCCTGGGACCATGCCTAATTGCTGGAAATGTGGTCACAGAGAGGGGACCTATTTCCATCAGTGGTGGACCTGCCCAATGGCGATTAAATACTGGAAAAAAATCAGGCAGTGGTTAATAGAAATCACCCAACATCAATTAGATTTGAAACCTGAAACCTTCCTGTTAGGACTTAAACCCCCAGATATCAACATGGAGATATGGTTTTTGGTGTTGCACATAATTATTGCGGCAAGATTGGCATTTGCCCAGGAATGGAAGAGTGATCAAATACCAATGGATAGGGCAGTAATAAATAAAATTAATGAGTGCGCAGAATCGGATAGATTAACAAAATTATTAAAGGAAAAAAGGACTCAGAATTCTACAACTCGTGGAAGAGGTGGTATAACTGGGTACGGGAACGACCGAATAATAACAACTGAAGCAATAATATATGTTTAAAATCAGATATTGGTAAATAATATTAATCAGAAATTAAAGGACGAATAAGAATTGATGAAGTAGGTAGGTTAACTAGATGGGCTGTATATAGTGTAAATGTTGGTGTTAAATATTAGGCCTATTATTAGGACGGTAATGTTAAGTTTGGTTATTTAAATGTTATGCTTTCTCGCGCTGTGACGGCAATATGTTTAAAATTATGTTTGTATGATTTTATTTTTATAAGAATAAATAAAAAAAATATTAAAAAAAAATTCCTCCAGATGACGAGGAAACTGTTGTGCCACCACACTCTCTACAACCTTCGCCAGGAAATGAAGGTTGGAGACTGGATGATAATTTACTAATAATGCTGGGTCCAGGGAAGGCTTCTTGAGGAGGGGCCTCACCACCGCCTATTTCAAGATGGTAGGCAAGAACCCCTCACTCAAAGAAGCATTCACAACTTCCTGGAGCCAGCCTCGTGTAACCTCCCAGGATGCCAGTACAAGCCAGGAGGGACACGGGTCCAATAAACATGTGGTGGCTCTCAGTCGCCTACGTAACCTGTCCATATCTTCAGAAGTAATAGAGTCAAACTCTTCCCATAAAGATGGCTCAAGACCTGCCTCTGACAATCCCTCTAGACTACTTTCGGTGGAGGCCAACTCGCTCCAAATCTGAACGATTTTATCCTGCAGATACTCTCCAAACTCCTCTGCTCTGCCCTGAAGAGGGGCTTCCCGCGGCCTCTGTTGAAGGAGGGAGTGGGTCACCCCAAACAGGGCAGCAGGGCGGTTATCTGCAGACGCAATAAGGGTGGCACAATGATGACGTTTGGCCACTCTTATCGCCACAAGATAAGTCCTCAAATGGGATCTTGCCTGTGTTCGGTCAGACTCAGACCGTGTGGATCTCCATCTCCTCTCTAGGCATCTCTTGTGGCGTTTCATCATCCTTAGCTCCTCGGTAAACCAAGGAGCCTGGGTGGCTCTCCACCGCAAGAGAGGCCACAAGGGCACGACCCGATCTAAGGCCCCCGTGGCCGCCGAACTCCATGCAGCCACTAGGTCCTCCATCGGGATGTGGGTCAGGGTCGCAGGTAGTGGCCCAAGCTCCGTCTGGAACCTCTCAGGGTCCATCAGGTGCCTGGGGCGGAACCACCTAGGCATTCCTGGTTCTGCCTCCCCGCGGTGGGGTGTAGCGGTCAGAAAGTTGAGCTGGAGAAGTGAGTGATCCGGCCATGACAGGGGTATGATGGCTAACTCCCCTCACCAAGATCACTCATCCATTGACCAGAGACAAAAATCATATCCAGCATGTGTCCACCTTCGTGAGTGGGGACCTGAATTACCTGGGTCAGGTTCATGGCTGTCATGGAGGCCATGAACTCCCGGGCTACCTCGGTTGATTCGCCGACCGATGGCAGGTTAAAGTCCCCCAAGACTAAAAGTCTGGGGGTCTCAACCGCCACCTCGGCGACCACCTCGAGGAGCTCAGGCAGGGCTGCTGATACATAGCGGGGAGCCAGGTACACAAGCAGCAAGCCCAACTGCCTCCCAGGGCCCTATCTCACGTAGAGGGACTCACAGCCAGTGGTCTGTGGTACAGTGGTCTCTCTCGCCTCCAGACCTTCCATAATAATAACCGCCACCCCCCACCCCTGCCTAGGGCCTGAGGTTGATGAAATGCACGGTATCTTGGTGGGCACATTTCCATGAGAGGTAAACCCCCCTCGTGGCCCAACCAGGTTTCCGTGATCCCCACCAGGTCCGGTTCCCCCTCCGACACAAGGTCGTAAATGAGGGGGGCTTTATTAGCCACAGACCTGGCATTACATAGCATCAACCTGGGGCCCTGGCACTGCGAACCCTGACCTCCTAGATCACTGGGGGAGCACAGGGTTTTGGGGCAAGCGACCGCTCATAACCAGCGGCCGTGGTCCCCCTCCCGGTGGTGAGATTCCTGTCTCCCATCGCCCCTACCCCTCCTTAAGACCGTACCAATTGCAAGACCCTCTGTGGCAACAACCCCTGTTCCACCCGCCCTATTGGGCCCCTCCGCTTCCCTATCCACTCTGCCTGCCGGCCTGGCTGAATTCCTAGCCTTTCCCTGGTTAGTCCCACCCTCCACCCTGGAGCCCCCTAAAAGCCAAATTAAATGTTGTAATAAAAAAACCTTACACCTGCGCTTCCTCCACTTCTCATGACTCACTAGTCCCTCATCGAAGTGTGCCCTTGATAACGCAGCGGGCCAGACCTGCGAGAGGGGGGACTCTCGCAGCGAAATGAGGCCAGCCCTTGAGTACATGCTAAGTAGTGAGTGGCATGGACTTTGTCCTAATGCCTGAGTATCCAAGGAAACCCCCCCCCTCAGTCAGCTTGACTGATTGGATGTTGATGCTGAAAGAACCTGGGAAAATGTCAAAAAGGCACTGGCTAAAGTGGCACAAACCTATAAGAAACAGGCAGATAAACACCGGGCTCTGCAATGGCTCCGCAATGGCCATTCAGGGTGGGAGAGAAGGTTTACCTCTCCACAAAATATTTGAGGTTAAAACTGCCTAGCAAGAAACTGGGACCAAGGTTTATGGGACCATTCCCCATAGTAAAGATCATCAGCTCAGTCACAGTGTAACTGAAACTACTTCGATTGTTGGGGAAGATACACCCAGCGTTTCATAGTAGCCTCTTAAAACTTGCGATCGGATCCACTCTGAGACCACTACCCAGGGAGCTCCCAGGCCTTATGGTTTTGGCTCCACAGGGGCTCACACCAAAATGTTGATCCTAATAAATGATTGGATTTCTTTTGAACTTTGTCTTGAGGCTTGTAAATTAATTAGGTCATCTTCTGGAAACTTCACACTAACTCCTGCAGTTGGAGATTGGAGCTGCTGAAAGGGGGAGTCAGAGAAACAAAAGGAGTAGGTTGTGGCCTTAACTGAATTTCATTTGAACTTTTCCTGCAGTTGGAGATTGGAGCTGATATACCCATTAACCAAAATAGCAACAATACATTCTGGATTAGTGTGCTTGGAATTGTGATTTTATTTTATTTCAAACTGACCAGCTTAGTTCAATGTAATAGCTGTTATGCACCTGTCTTTTGCAGTACTCTTTTCAAATTTGGATACTGTCCCCTTTGTAAACAAATTACTAGTCTACAGAGACAGATTACCTATCTAGAATCTGTAATCTGTGCTCTCCAAGCAGAAATTAGGTGTCCAAATCGGCCATTCCATGCTATGGAAATGCCATGCTATCAGCCCCCCACCCCACCCCAAAGATCCTGCAGGAGAAGAGCAGTCTGGACAACTGTGGGATCTGGCAGGGTGAGAGCAGTGAACCATAAACACAAAGCTTTTGCTGTGACCCAGTATAACAGATACAGCGCCCTTGCTGACCCTAATGGGGACACTAAAGAGACAGGTCAAGGTAGTTGTGATAATGAAGTCTCAAATAAGCAGGGGATCGTGGTCCAAAATGAAGAACTTACTTTGGAAAGATGAAATGGGGAACCAGGTATCACACATCAATCACACAAGAAGTGCAGGGTATGCAAAATGAGAAGTCACCTTCTGTTTGGTGATTCAATCATAAGGGATGTAAATTTAGGAAAGGATACAGAGAGTATAAAAGAAGTCAGGTGTCTTCCAGGTGCTACTGCCAGCAGAGACAAGAGGCGTATTCTTAAGATAATCAAGAATGTAAGTAGGACAGTGATGTTGATGCTATTATACATCTCGGCACAAATGATCTGTCCCAAAAAGATGTACCTTCTGTGCAAAATGATTTCCAGAGCTTGGGGTATGAACTTAGTAATATAGGTTGTAGGCTTATCTTTTCAAAGGTTTTACCAGTATATAAGGAACAAAAAGGGAAGGGCCAGCATGTAGCAGAGTTTAATGTGTGGCTAAAGGAGTGGTGTAAAAAGGAAGGCTTTGGTTTTATTAGTCACGATGCCCGCAGCTGGTCCAATGAAAAACTGTACAAAAGAGATGGTTTGCACCCATTCAAGAAAGGGACTGAGTTACTTGGCATTACATTCACAGATTTTCTGGATAAACATTTAAACTGAACAGCGGGGACAGAGAATTAATTGACACAGAACATTTCTGTCCACAGCAATCTAAAATTCATAGGGTTACCAGTGCATGTAACATAGATGTTTGTGCGGGTAAGATTATCACTCCTGCTGTCAAGCAAAACCAAGCATTCAATAGTGACTACCATACCATGTGCATGAAACATACAAGTGGCAAGAAAATAGGGGCAGTCAGGCATAACACAGGTTATGTAGACAGTAAACACAGGGTCAATCAAAATGGATTCAAATGTCTATACACCAATGCACAGAGTACGAGGGAATAAACAGGGTGAATTAGAAATTCAAGTAAAAGAGGGCAGATACGATATTGTTGCCATTACAGAAACTTGGTGGGATGAAACTCACAAATGAACATACAGCTAGAAGGATTTGAATTATTTAAAAGAAATAGACCAAATAAAAGAGGAGGTGGAGTTGCACTATATATAAGAAATAACTACATCTCTACAGAAATAGAGCACAACAACACTGAGAACTAATTTCAATAAACTTAGAGAGAGCTTGAGAAAAATTCCATGGATGAGAATCCTCAAGGGGAAAACAACTCAAGAAGCTTGGGAAATTTTGAAAAATGAGATTACAAAGGTCCAGTCTAGTACAATACCAATAAAGAAGAAAAATAACAGCTCCCAAAAGAAACCAGCATGGCTGCATAAAGAACTCTCTGAAAAATTGAAAGACAAAAAAGATAAGTGTCAGCCTCCGCTTTTTGCTTGCTTCGGCTGTCATTTTGAAATGGGGAGGGAGGGGCTGTGGGTATGGATATTAAGTGAGCTGGAGAGAGATGGAGCCAGGGCCTGTTATCACCAAGTCTAATGGTCTTGCATGCCACTGTGATGATGCTCCTGAGCAGGAAGCGCACCTGACATCGTGAACGACTTTACATTAGATAATATACTGGGGTCAAAGGGGCTTAAGGGTTGGGTTATGCTTTGATACGTATGTTACGCGCCTAAATGTTTCATTCCTTGCTTGACTTTCGCTGTGGTCTTATCATATTCAGTAAAACTTCCAAATGAGCTTAAGCGTGGTCTTTCCTGATTTATGATGGAAGCAGATCTGACAAAAAGCAAGCAATCAAATCACACTCATCTCTGAGTTAACAGCTTCAGCAGTGAGTGAAATAAAACCATCACGCATCTAACAAATGTTGGACCCTGGAAAAGAGGAATCTCTGGGGGCGGCCGCGCCCAATGCAGCCACCGCTCCTAGTACAGACGTCCCGAAAACAGAAAAAAAAAGATTCCAGGTCAGTCATTGAGCTCTTAAGAGTTATTAGCCTGGGGGATGAACCTGAAGATAAATCAGTTCGTCATCATTGGTCCGAGGGAGTGTGCATGAAAGGGAAAGTTTGAAGAAATCCCTTGGGGAGTAAATACTAGACGCAGACGGGCCCCCTCCCCCCCCTTCTGGGAAGTGCCAGAGGAAGAATTTCTTCTAAGACAGCAAGCGCAGAAGCTAATTAGGGAAGCTGATGAACTGAAACGCACCAGAGAAAGCAAGGAAAAAGGGGCTCTTGACCCTCGGGATTGGTTATTACCAAGGAGGGAGGAGGAAAAACCCCTAATGGGAGGAAACCCTACCCAGAAAGATGAGCATACACACCGTTCAACAACAGCAAGGCCAGTTTCTCCCACTGTACGCCGAAAGAGAGAGGTAAGTCCTGGAAGGGAAGCAAGCCCCCCAGCATACATAATGGCAACTGTCCCTCCGTTGGGAGTAAAATTTGGGGGCGATGCTAAGGAATTAGGATTTTTCCTACTGCATGTCAGCAACTTTGTGAGGCAAGCTGCTTTGGATTTGCTGGATGAAGAAGCAAAAATTAGAGTGGTTTGTCTTGCTCTCGAGGCCAAAGCAGCAGATTGGATAGTGGCTCTGCATAATAATAACTCCCCTTTGATGAGAAACTTCGACAGATTTATGTCCGGCCTGAGAAGGTGTTTCGAAGACCCCCTCATAGAACGTAAAGCCCGCCTGGAAATGAAGACATTACGTCAGGGAAATCAGCCAGTCCAAGAATACTCTTAACGTTTTCGTGAATTATCTGTTAACATGAGAGGTTGGAGTGAGGAAGCCCTTATCGACAATTTCACTGAGGGTTTGCATCCTGATATATCAGAGCTGTATCAACAGACGTAACCCGCATACGCTCGAGGGTTGGTATGATTTATCTGCTGTTGTGAAAATTGATCTAATCAGAAAAGCCAATATTCATTCAGTTGAAAGGGATATTAAAGCGTCCCCACTTTCTACATCGCGTCGTGATAGCCCAAGAGAGGGGAGAGGAGGACCCCCAACAAACCCCATGGTACTTCTTGCTTCAAATGTGGGAAGGAAGGGCATTGGGTAAATGCTTGCAGAATAAAATCGAAGCCCCACCCCAAGCCACCCTCTGAGATGAGCAGAGGCGCCAGAAGGCCTGATCTACGTACCAGACCAGTAATGTCGGGAATGGAGCCACTAGACCTTACCACCAACTATTACCAACCAGGGGAGGAGCTGAATGACTGGGAGAAAGAGGCCGGGTCTGATGAGGAGATGGACAGACATTGGGTGAGTTCCCGGTCGGGCCCCATGACTATTCCCCTTAAGCTAAAAACTCCCTCTAGTGGTCATTTCTCAGAATTACTAGCCCTCTTGGATTCTGGATGTTCACAATGCCTTATAAGCCAAGATCTAGTGCAGCAACTAGGAATTCGCCTTAAGACTTTAAAAGTTCCGATCGCATTTTGTCAAATGGATGGATCGGTCACAGGGGGAGGTCCAGCACAATTTGTTACAGAACCAATTGAGTTGGTGATTGGCGATCACCATAGAGAAACCCTAAATTTCATTGTTGCTCCTATTGCAGACAACCCAATTATTTTGGGATTGACGTGGTTGCAAAAATGGAACCCTATAATAGACTGGAAAGAGGGTTGGATACGCATTCCCCTAAGTACACCCCCCCACCCCCAAATCTGGACCCTGCTCCAATGCCCCCCGGTCCCAATGAAAACGTAACGACTGACCAAGTAGCGACCGTTTTAGAGCAGATACCAGGGGAGGAAAAGATCCCTAAAGAATATTGGCACTTGAAAGAGGTTTTTAGCGAGAAGTCTTCTTTTTTTTTTTTTTTAATTGAAAAAGTTTTATTGGTTTTACAATTTTTTCTATAGGGTAGGGTAAGGGATACAAAGAAATTTTGAGAGTATTCACGTCAAAATCGTCGGCCCTTCCGGGGCCTCAAAATACATCAATAACAATAAAAGAAAAAATTATTATCTTAACACTACAAAGTGAAAGCAAGTACATATACCTAAGTTCTCAGTTCTATACTGTCAGACATTTACAAAAAATCCAAATCCAAATATTATGCAAAATTAATCAGAAAAAATCAAGGCAAAGTTATTTTTTTTTGATCTAAGTCTCTTGGCAATTGTATCTTCTTTTTCTCCTCCCAGGCCCCCAGTGGGCGGGGCCGTGGCCCCCTCCGTCCCCCCTGAGTCCTCCCCCAGGATAGAGGAATGTTTTTTAAGAAAGGCTTCCGCCTCAGCAACTGTTTTAATCCTCACTCTTCCTCCTTCCCAGAACACCAGCATCCCTTCAGGTGTCACCCACTTGAACCAAATCCCATGATCAAACAATGTTTTAGACAAGAAGGAAAATTTCCTTCTTGCATCTCTAATCTTTCTAGGGATCTGCTTCAAGATGGCAACCGTTTTTTGTTGGTAAATTAACGGACTCCCTCTCTGCACTTTCAGGATTTCCTCTCTGGTTGACCTTCTAACAAATTTCACATGTATCTCTCTAGGCACTTCATTTATCCTGGCATATGCTGAATTTATTCTATAAGCTAGGTCAATGTCCCCCCTGATCTCATCCTTAGGTTTTTGTAAATAGTCTGCTATAATCGTGCTCATAAGATCAGGGAGGCATTCACCAGGTTGCTCAAAAACATTCTGAAATCTCAAAAAATATGTCATTCTTTCCATATCAATCCTAGACACATGCCCATTTATTTCCACAACCTCATTAGTAACATTTTTAATCTCTCCTTTAGCCCCCACCAGCCCCCCTTCCAGTTCTTCATTCTTCTGTGTATTTTCCAGCACCTGCTTCCGTGTATCCAATAGCTCCTTCTTGAAGTTGATATTTTCTGCCCTCTGGGCTTTAATCTCTTGTACCAAAGTTTGTATAACAGTTTCAAGAGAAGCCATCCTTTGTTCTAAGCTTGCCAGTGCTGTTTCTTGTGCCATGATTAATTGTTAAAGTCAGTGCCACTAAAATGGCGTTTTTGGGGTGGGGCTGTTGAGGCAAACCAGGAGCCAAAAGTTCAGTCCAGAGTTGTAAAGTTGTAAAATTCAGGAACCAAGAGAGAGACAGTTTTCCAAATCAATAAGTATAATAACGAAGATACTCCAGAGAAGAAATCACAAATCCAAAGAAAAAAAAATTCTTCCTTAATATCCAGAGGGAGTCCAAGTTGCAAAGAGACGCTGGAAATTTTCCATAAGTAAAATAGTCAGTCAGGAACAAAGAGGGGCCATCTTCCACCGCCCAAACTCAGAGCCCAGAGGAGAGAGTGGTAAAAGAAATTGTTTCAGCCAGACCTAGAGACATTGTTGCAAACAACCACAGACAACTTTCCCTTGCTGCAAACAGTCAGGATTAGAGATTTCCGCTTTCTCTCCACGAGAAGCCATTTCCAAGTGCCGCTTAAGTCCGAGGGGGTTTTTTTGAAAACAAACTCCCCCCTCCCAGTCCTTTCAGCCTGGCTGACAGCAGAAAAAAAGTTTTTAAAAAACTCACTCTCCCCTCGCAGCTGAAGCCTCGGGAAGCCTTCCGACTGAGCCGATTAACCCTCTTCATTGTTATGAATGGCGCCGTCTTCCTTAGGCGAAGGGAGAACCCCCCGCAGCATGTTCTCCCTCACCTAAGCCGCGCCGGGGGCCACTTCCTCCACCGCCGTGGGGGGGGCGCCCCCCGACGAGCCGGCTTTACGGGAGACCCTCAAACAAGAGGGGTCTCGCCCCCGTGGGGGGGCAGAAAGAGAAACAAAGCGGCGAGCGAGCGCTAGGCTCGCCCGTCGCCGCAGGAGCCGGAACCGGAAGCCTGCGAGAAGTCTTCTGATAAGCTACCACCCCACCGCTCCACATACTGTACCATTGATTTCCTCCCAGGGGTGCAACTACCTAAACCACGCATTTATTCTATGACACCAGGGGAAATGATGGAATTGTGCAAATTCATTGACAAAAACTTGGCAAGGGGTTTTATTGAGCCTGCTAGACCTCGAGTAGCGGCTCCTATTATGTTCAGAGAAAAGAAAGATGGCCAACTATGCCTAGTTGTTGACTACAGAAATCTCAACACGATCTGCGCTGAAAATGTCTACCCCCTTCCCCTCATGAAGGATATGCTCGCCCATCTGGCGAGGGGTAAGATTTTTACAAAACTGGACCTCAGGCTTATTATAGAATTAGAATTAAAGAAGGGGGTGAATGGAAGACTGCATTTAATTGTCCTTTAGGTTGCTTTCAATTTAACGTTTTGCCGTTTGGCCTACAGGGGGCACCAGCAGTTTTCATGCAATTGATAACTAAAGTCTTACATCAGCACCTGTACAAAGGCGTCATCGACTATCTTGACGATGTCCTTATTTACACGGAAACACGAGCACCATTATGAAGTGCGGGACATTTTAGACTCTAGAGTGTAGAGAAACAAGGTGCAATATCTGGTGTCCTGGAAGGATTTGCCTCCATCCCATACCGAGTGGGTGGATAAACGCCACGTTAAGGCCCCTAAGATTCTAAAGAAGTTTTATGCTAAATATCCTGATAAGCCTTAACCACTGTTGTTAACCACAGTTGTCTGTGTTTTGTGTTCGTCTCTGTCCCTCTCAATGTTTTTTTTTTCAGGACTGACGTCACTTTTCTGGAGGAGGGCCAGATGTCAGCCTCCGCTTTTGGCTTGCTTCGGCTGTCATTTTGAAACGGGGAGGGAGGGGCTATGGGTATGGATATTAAGTGAGCTGGAGAGAGATGGAGCCAGGGCCTGTTATCACCAAGGCTAACAGTCTTGCATTCCACTGTGATGATGCTCCTGAGCAGGAAGCGCACCTGACATCGTGAACGACTTTACATTGGATAATATACTGGGGTCAAAGGGGCTTAAGGGTTGGGTTATGCTTTGATACGTATGTTACGTGCCTAAATGTTTCATTCCTTGCTTGACTTTCGCTGCGGTCTTATCATATTCAGTAAAAGTAACCTTAAACTTCCAAATGAGCTTAAGCGTGGTCTTTCCTGATTTATGATGGAAGCAGATCTGACAATAAGTATAAAAAGTGGAAAGAGGGGGACATAACTAAGGCAGAATATCAGCAAATAGCCCGAGCCTGTAGGGATGAAGTGAGGAAAGCTAAGGCTCACAATGAAGAAAGGCTTGCCACAAAAGTAAAAAATAACAAAAAAAGCTTCTTCCAACATGTTAAAAACAAGAAAAAAGTTAGAGAGACAATTGGTCCACTGCTGGGAGAAAGTGGCAAGAAGGTGGCAAGCAACAGGGAGAAAGCAGAACTATTTAACTCATTTTTGGCATCTGTCTTTACACAAAGGGATAAAACAGTCCAACCCATCAATAACAGCACTACAAAAATCAGATTAGGAACACAAGTTGAAATTGGGAAGAAAATAGTAAGTGAGCACATGTCTACCCTAGATGAGTTCAAATCACCAGGACCGGATGGATTACACCCCAGGGTTCTGAAGGAACTGACATACGAGATCTCAGAATCACTGAACTATATCTTTCAGAGATCCTGGAACACCTGGGAACTACCAGAGGACTGGAAAAGAGCTGATGTGGTTCCCATCTTCAAAAAAGGGAAAAAAATAGATCCAGGAAACTATAGACCCATCAGCCTGACCTCAATACCAGGGAAGATTCTGGAAAAGATAATTAAGCAACAAATAAGCGAATACCTAGAAGCAAACAAAGTAATAGCCAAAAGCCACCATGGGTTTGTCAAAAACAGATCATGCCAGACTAATCTAATTGCATTCTTTGATAATGTGACAAAATTAGTGGACCAGAGGAATGCTGTTGATACAGTTTACTTGGACTTCAGTAAGGCATTTGATAAGGTAGACCATAACCTATTACTAGATAAAGTAGAAGAATGTGAGTTAGACAGCATCACCACCAGATGGATTCATAACTGGCTGACCAACCGCACTCAATGTGTAGTCCTCAATAGAACTGCATCTACACCAAGGGAGGTATGCAGTGGAGTACCCCAAGGCTCTGTTTTAGGCCCAGTACTCTTTAACATCTTCATCAATGACTTGGATGAGGGAATAAATGGGGAACTCATCAAATTTGCAGATGACACCAAGCTGGCAGGAATAGCCAACACTCCAGAAGATAGGCTTAAGATACAGAAGGATCTTGACAAACTTGAACATTGGGCACTATCTAACAAAATGAAATTCAATGGTGAAAAGAGTAAGGTTCTACATTTAGGCAACAAAAACGAAATGCACAGCATTTGGTACCTTGCTCAATAGTAGTAACTGTGAAAGGGATCTTGGAGTCCTAGTGGACAACCATTTAGATATGAGCCAGCTGTGTGCAGCAGCTGCCAAAAAAGCCAACACAGTTCTAGGCTGCATAAATAGAGGGATAGAATCAAGATCACGTGAGGTGATAATACCACTTTATAATGCCTTTATAATTCCAAGGCCACACTTGGAATACTGCATTCAGTTTTGGTCGCCACGATGTAGAAAAGATGTGGAGACTCTAGAAAGAGTGCAATAAAGATGGTTAGGGGACTGGAGACTAAACCATATGAAGAGCAGTTGCAGGAACTGGGTATGTCTAGTTTAATGAAAAGAAGGACTAGGGGAGACATGATAGCAGTGTTCCAATATCTCAGGGGTTGCCACAAACTATTTTCCAAGGCACCAGAGGGTAGAACAAGAAGCAATGGGTGGAAACTAATCAAGGAGAGAAGCAACTTAGAACTGAGGGGACATTTCCTGACAGTGTGAACAATTAATCAGTGGAATAGCTTGCCTCCAGAAGTTGCGAAAGCCCCAACACTGGAAGTCTTTAAGAAGATGTTGGATAGCCATTTGTCTGGAACGGTATACGGTTTCCTGCCTAGGCAGGGGGTTGGACTAGAAGACCTCCAAAGTCCCTTCCAACTCTGCTATTGTATTGTATTGTAAGATGTAGTTCAGTGGTGAGAAAAGTAAGAGCTTGCACCTGAGCAGGAAAAACCAACTTTTACATAATCTTTTGGAAGATTATGAATTCTAGCATATGTTGAGTTGATTCTATATGCCAAATCTATATCCCACCAAATTTGGTCTTTTTCTTTTTTAAGATATTCTGCTAATATTATACTCATAACATCTTTAATGTCTTCATTTTCTACTTCCGGTATATTCTGAAACCTAAGAAAAAAGGACATTCTTTCAAATTCTGTTTTTAAGATATAGTTTTGTAGCTCTAAATTTTGTTTTTGTAACTCCTTAACCTCCCCTCCCCCCACCTCAGCTGCCCCTTCTTCCAACTACTCAATCCTTTCTTTATTTCCTGTTGTACTCTGCTTAACATCTTTAAGCTCTGCTCTGGAATCTGCCATTTCCTTCCGGATATCATTTATACTCTTCAAAAGTTCCTGGAACATTTGGGTAACCGATAGTTCTTCTGAAGTCTCTGCAGTTGTTTCTTTCTGTAGTAAGGTGGTAATTTTCTATTGTTGAGTTGCCGGGCTGGAGCCGGCTGAGGGGGGTGCAGATGCAGATTTCCCCGTTGGCGGCTTTCTGGGACCCATTGTCTCAGTTCAAAAGCAATAAAAGAAATGGCGCCAAAAGAGCGAGCAGCTGGGAGGGCTCAGGATGTCAGGAGAAATCCAAAATCGTTAGTCCAAGTTACAGAGAAGAAAAGAAAATATTGTAATCCACATTCAGGGAATCCACATACGGGAGAGGCGCAGAGAGCTCCCGGGGGGGGACACACAAAGACACCAAAGACTCTTCTCAGACGGTTGCCCGGGGCTATTTCCACTGGCGCAGGAAAGTTTTTTGATAAGAGAACAAAGAGAAGCCATTTTTCGCCCTTCCCCGGGTAGGAAAGTGAAAGTTGCGATTAGTTTGTTAGAAATTATCCCATGGTAAATTGTTGCTGTTGTAAAGCCATTCCCTCAAGGTAGTTGATTCAAATGGCAATGTTAATTAATCCTTGTTCTCTCCCCATCAGAGAGCTCATTTAAGCGCCGCTTCTTCCGAGGGGGGGTTGAGAAAAAAAACCCTCCCCCTCTATTTTCCATTTGAGTTGATTAAACAAAACTCACGTTGTTTCTGGCGTTTATCCTCTATCAACAAACCGGGAACTTGGGAGAGCCCTCCATCGCTGGCGTTCCAGCCACACATTCAATTTAAAATGTTTCCTCCGGAATCCATCAGGCAAAGAGGCAGGATTTGCCCCTCCCCTTTATGCCTTCCTGGGTCCTAGGGCGAGGCTGGAAATACCCCCCCAGCTGCCGCTAGGTTGGGGGCTTCCAACAAGCCACCCGTTTCGGCAAAGAATCCCTCCAGGACTCTTTGCGCCCCCAAATAGCACTTTTCTGTCTGAGGTTCAGAGGTGGGGTAATAATCTTTTTACTACCAGATTGGGCATGCTCCCGTGCATGTATAATGCTTCAGTGCATGCGCAGAAGCTTTTGCATATGTGCAGAAGTGTCCGGGTGGGTGGGCGGAGCTTCCTGCTCCCACTACTACCAGTTCGGCCAATCTGGGCTGAACTGGCAGCAACCCACCTCTGCTGAGATTGTAGAGACCTGGCACCAATCAAAACACTGTTTGTGGAGCAACTGGTCAACACTGACAGGGGGAAGCCACTAGTACATGAAAATAAGAGCAAACTCCACTCCCTTTTAGTACTGATGATGTTACGTAGTTTGGTAATGAAACATCTATAAGAAAACCATCAAGCTCAGAGAGCACCAAGGACCTCACAGTTCAACCCTGAGCTACAAATATTCTCTTCTATCAATAAACACTTTTTGGTTAGAGGGACTCAGAGCCTGCCTTATATGAGATGGCTTCCAGTGGATTTCATTCTAAATTTTGATATGATTTCTGTAAATAAGGAATGTAGATTTATAATGGCTAAGTATTTGATCCTTCATACATCAAAAAAATACAAAGCTAAGGGATAAATAAAAAAACAGATTTGAAAAAAGAAAAAGCTCAGGAAAGAAAAAGAGTGAAAGTAAGAAAGAAAGAAGAAAAGAAGGAAAAGCGAAAAGGAATGACTTCCAAGTTTCTTTGGTACAGATATAAGTACAAAATATATAAAACTTTTACTCTAAGATTAAAATTTGTCTACATTATTTCCATAATCCCATATCTAATCATCAAAGCACCGATCTGCTTTTAATGTCAGTTTCTCACAAAAAGTCCAGTAATGGTTCATATCGCTTTAATTATTATTTGTTAAAGAAACCATAAAACTGATACACTTGAAGCATTGTGAAACATAATCTGATCTGAAACAAGAAATTTGACATGCTTGATAGTAGCATTATAAAAAGACTTTTACATGAAATGTTTAAACACTCAGAATTTTTAATTCTGGCAATCTTATGTCAAAAATGGCTAAATGATATGAATACCTTTGAAATATTGAATCCTATGACATGGATTTCAAGAAGACAAAACTACATTAGTTATTCAGTGAAGTCTCATTCTAACATTAGCAAAAGGTTTCTCACATATTTTCAAGCAAATATAAAACTTGTTGGATTTGTGATTATTGCTCCCTAATATTGGAAGCTGTTCTGCTAATGGAAGCAGCTATCTGTTAACATAGATACCTTCTATAATTTTAGCAAGTAAACATATATATATAGTTTTATGTGTAATTGTTTCACAACAACCTGTTATTATTAGGCCCCAATTAAGGGAGGAGACATACTGTTTCCCTTACTGACTATCGGCTCATCACTAGAGACCATCCAGACAGCAAGCCAAGAATTACGTTGTATAATATTTTAGATATGTGTGTAATATTTTAGATATGTTAGTTTTATGAGATAGTTTTCATAAAACTAACACACACACACACACACACACACACACACATATATATATATATATATGCTGGCATTGCTGGCTTCGGGGATTTCCCCGTGTATATAGCATGGAGATGTTATTGCAACATTTCGACAAGATCTCACTTGTCATCATCAGGCAGGCTTCTGTCTGACAGACAGAAGCCTGCCTGATGATGACAAGTGAGATCTTATCGAAACGTTGCAATAACATCTCCATGCTATATACACGGGAAAATCCCCGAAGCCAGCAATGCCAGAATACCTACACCCGTGAAAATCTACGAAAACATATTCAAATCCCAGTAAGGGTATGGCTAGCTGATGAGAGTTAAAAAGCTTGAAATAGATCTATACTAGTCTCTCTGATTTATTTATTGATCAGCTCATAAAACTAACACGCATATTAAAAAAATTCACACAACGGAACTCATGGCTTTCTGTCTAGATGGTCTCTGGTGATGAGCCGAAAGGCAGAAAAGGAAACAGTATGTCTCCTCCCTTAATTGGGGCCCTAACAGGGTGTTGTGGAACAATTATAGATACTAATCCTCCTGTCTCAGCTGATGCAATTGGGAAAGCCTGGCTGGATGAATGGTTAAAGGCTCTTGCCTGATATTTAATTAATTTAATTTATTTAGACTTTTATACCGCCCCCTCTCCGGGCAGGACTCGGGGCGGTGCACAGCAGGTAAAATACAAATAGTACATACATCTCAGTAAATACATTCAACCACTAAACCCAAATTAAATTAATAACTGTGCTAAAAAGTTTAAAACACTAGAACCCTCTAAAAAATAGTTAGTAAAGTCGAAGTCTGAAATCTAAACCAGGCCGGCCAGGTGGAAAAAATATGTCTTGAGCTCCTGGCGGAAGAGGCGCAGGTCGGTGATAGTACGAATATTGGGGGGCAGGTCATTCCAGAGAGCCGGGCCAGCCACAGAGAAGGCCCTACCCCTGGGAATCGCCAGACGGCATTGACCGGCCGATGGCACCCTGAGGAGGCCCTCCCTGTGCGAGCGGACAGGTCGAAGGGAGGTGTGTGGTAGGAGGCGGTCTCGCAAATACCCAGGACCCGTGCCATGGAGTGATTTAAAGATGGTCATCAACACCTTGAAGCGCACCCGGAAGACCACAGGCAGCCAGTGCAACTCGCGCAGGAGCGGTGTTACATGGGAGTATCGAGATTCTGTACCAGCTGGAGTCTCCGGGTGCACCTCAAGGGGAGCCCCATGTAGAGAGCGTTACAGTAATCTAGGCGAGACGTGACAAGGGCTTGAGTGACTGTGCGAAGGGAGTCCTGATCTAGAAAGGGGCGCAACTGGCATATCAGGTGAACCTGATAAAAGCCCCCCCTGGCCACGGCTGTCACATGGTCATCCAAGGACAGCCGAGAGTCCAGGAGGATACCCAAGTTGCGAGCCCTTTCCGCGGGGGCTAATGACTCATCCCCGATAGTCAGCAATGGAACAAGCTGACTATATCGAGACGCCGGAAACCACAGCCACTCGGTCTTGGACAGGTTGAGTCGGAGCTTGTTCCTCCCCATCCAGACCCACACGGCCTCCAAACACTGGGACATCACTTCGACGGCATCGTTGAGGTGGTTTGGGGTAGAAATGTACAGCTGGGTGTCATCAGCGTACTGATGGTACTCTACCCCAAAACCACGGATGATCTCACCCAGTGGCTTCATATAGGTGTTGAACAGGAGAGGCGAGAGAACCGACCCCTGAGGCACCCCACAGATGAGGGGCCTTGGTGCCGATCTCTGCCCTCCTGCCAACACACATTGCACCTGGCCGGAGAGGTAGGAGGAGAACCACCACAAAACGGTGCCTCCCACTCCCAACCCCTCCAGTTGGCGCAACAGGATACCATGGTCGATGGTATCAAAAGTCGCTGAGAGGTCTAATAGGACCAGGATAGAGGAGCAACCTCTATCCCGCGCCCTCCAGAGATCATCGACCAACGCGACCAATGCCGTCTCTGTGCTGTGCCCAGGCCGGAAGCCGGACTGGCGCAGGTCTAGATAGACAGTTTCCTCCAGGTGCCGGGGGAACTGCTGTGCCACCACACTCTCTACAACCTTCGCAAGGAAGCGAAGGTTGGAGACTGGATGATAATTACTCAACACCACTGGGTCCAGGGAAGGCTTCTTGAGGAGGGGTCTCACCACCGCCTCTTCCAAGGCGGCCGGCAAAACCCCTCACTCAGAGAAGCGTTCACTATTTCCTGGAGCCAGCCTCGTGTCACCTCCCGGGAGGCCAGTACAAGCCAGGAGGGACACGGGTCCAATAAACATATGGTGGCATTCAGTCGTCCCAGCAACCTGTCCACGTCATCTGGAGTCACAAGGTCAAACTCCCCCCACAAAACGGTCTCAAGGCCTGCCTCCGTACGCCCACCCAGATCAACTTCATTGGAGGCCAATTCGCCCCGGATATGAGCAATTTTCTCCTGCAGATAAAGTCCAAACTCCTCTGCACGACCCTGTAAAGGAGCTTCCCACCGCCTCTGGTGAAGGAGGGAGCGGGTCACTCTAAACAGGGTGGCAGGGCGGTTATCTGCGGATGCGATGACAGCGGCGAGATGATTACGTTTTGCCGCTCAAATCGCCACAATGTAGGTCCTCAAATGGGACCTCACACGTGTCTGGTCAGATTCGACGCGAGTGGATCTCCAAATGCTCTCTAGGCATCTCTTACGGTGCTTCATCACCCTTAGCTCCTCGGAGAACCAAGGAGCCTGGGTGGGTCGGTGCCGGGTGAGAGGCCGCAAAGGCACGACTCGGTCCAGGGCCCCGGCGGCCACACTATCCCATGCAGCCACCAGGTCCTCAGTCAAGTCGTGGGCCAGGGACACAGGTATTGGCCCAAGCTCCATCTGGAACCTCTCTGGGTCCATCAGGTGCCTGGGGCGGAACCATCTTGGAATATCTGATTCCGCCTCCCCACGGTGGAGTGTAGCGGTAGGAAAGTCCAGCCGAAGGAGAAAGTGGTCTGTCCAAAACAGGGGTGTAATGACTAAGTCCCCTATACCCAGATCACTTGTCCACTGGTTGGAGACAAAAACTAGATCCAGCATGTGACCCCCGGTGTGAGTGGGACCATGAATTATTTGGGTCAGGTCCATGGCCGTCATGGAGGCCATGAACTCCCGAGCTACCTCCAATGTTTCGCCTGCTGATGGCAGATTGAAATCCCCCATGACTAAGAGCCTGGAGGTCTCGACTGCCACCTCAGCTATTACATCAATATGCAATACAGCCCCGGTTCGAATAATGGACATAAATGATTTAGTTGCAAATCGGGGACATTTTTAACATATACTTCTTTTAGATTTGTAAATCATCTTAATAGGTTACATTCATGCTAACTTAATTACCTTTACTTCCTACTGAAAATAATGGAAATGTTAATTATGCCATTTGTTTTATTACTTACTTTTTGAAGATTTTACTTTTTTGAAGCTCTATAGAGGTCCAGAAGAGGCTGACCCACTGGCAGAGCAGCCAAAGTGTTTAATTCAGTTAATGGTGAAGCTGTAAGAATGTGAAAACTAAGGACAATATTTTCACCAGCTTCTAAGTTAAAAGATTTCAGCTGGCCAGCAGGCCTAAGACTAGAAACAACAGCTTCGGGGATTCAGCAGCCAATGAAAGGAGAGATAGCTTCCTTTGTCTCATAGCGCTGAAATGTAAGGCCCTTGTTGATTGGCTCCCATGCCTCAATCCCTGAAGCTGTTCATTCAAATGGCTAGGTCAGCAACAAGCAGACTAGCACCAAACTAAGTCTGACCAGACTGAGTAAAAACTAAGTCTTCAGGCCCTCGTGGCAGAGAAGCCAAAGACTTTTATTCAGATGGGGAAAGCTGTTTTCCTTATATCTTGTGTTCTTACAGCTTCCCCGGCTTCTGAATAAAAGACTTTGGCTTCTCTGCTATGTGATTCAGCCTCTTCTGCAGCTCTTTGAAAAGAAAGTACATTGGAAATGGGGTGGGGAGGGCGGATCTGGCCCAGAGACCCTCCATTTCGGCCTGTAACATGCTGGGGGAGTCCCATCTGGGCCTGGGAGGGCAGATCTGGACCAGGGACCCTCTATTTCAGCCTGTAAGAGGCCAGGGGAGCTCTAGAAAGGCCCTGTATCAGGCTGTTTGTGCCAGAAAAGAGGCAAAGGAAGGCTCACCATACAGGCAGGTAGTTAGACTGTGTCAGAGCCAGCAGAGAATGGCGAAGGAAGGCTCAGCAGGGATCTGGGTCATGTGGGAGGCTGGGATGAAGATTGGCAAGCTGTCTGGCCCGCAGAAACCATGTGGTTGAGGCAAGCAACCAGATAGAGAGCAGCAGCAGCTATGCCAGCAGAGTGGACAAGATTAGGAGTGACTGGGCAGGGAAGGGATGTGACCAGCCAGAATTTTTACTACCAGTTCACCCAAACCACCCTGAACTGGCAGAATCCCACCAATGCTTAAATGTCTAATATTATAGCAATCTTCATCATGATTTATTTAACTCTATTAATTATATTAACTGTTAATTCATATTCTATACTTTACACAACTTCTTTTACTATTAATTCTTATGTCTATTCTCTAGTCACCAGTAAAAAGATTCCCAAATTGTATGATAATATTGAATTCTGTGTTGACAGAAGAGGCACAGACAGCTGAAGTAACAGGAACAGTGATTTATTAACAGGAATGAGGTAAAACGTAGCTATGTACAATTCAACACTATGCCCTGCTTGACAACTATTTATACAGAAGTTGTCAAGCAGGGCAGTCAATAGCGATACAGCAGAAAGCCCACTTTCAGCCTGGTGCATCTTAGCCAATAGGTGCAAGCCTTTGGTTGCCGGGCTGTCAATCGTAGGTTGAGGACTTGCGGCCGGTTGTAAGTCAAGGACCTAGGACCGGTTGCAAGTCGAGGACATAACACTCCCTCCCCCCAGTGAGGATGCATGCGCAGTGGTGGCATATGCGTACTTGCTTAAATAGGCAGGGCAGCGCCAGACCCACCCAGAATGCTTCAGTTGCAGCTCAGAGGGTGGAGAGGTAGGTCATCCCTGTAGTAACTCCTCCCCAATGGGAGTGGAGCTCCGAGTGATGTCACCATGGCCCACCCTGAAGGCTGGCTTGGCTCTTCAGGTAAATCTTGGAGCGTCGTCGCAGCAGATTGAGGATGGGTGTTATCAAGCTGCTGGAAGGTGGTAGCTCCATAGGGAAGGCCTGACTGAGGAAAGGCCTCCGTTGGTAGGTGGTGCCTCTGTTGATCCACATGGCACAGCCATTCTCTCTCATCTGAAAGTCCGACCCTGTAAGAACAGGCACCGGTTACGTGGGTGATGGTGGCAGGCACCCAACTAGGGTCCCCTGAAAAACTCCTGGCATAGACCAGGTCGCCCTCCCTGAATTGGCATGGAGGAGTCCCCCAGTTGCCAGGCTGCATGGCACTGTAAAGCAGACGCAGCCTGTCTAAAGTGGTCCTCAGGTGCCAGCCCATAAGCAGCTCTGCAGGGCTTTTATTTTTCAGGGGGTATGGTTTGGAGTGCTGACCAAGGAGATAAGCCAGCACCTTGTCTGGCCAGCCTCCTCGGTTCATTTGCCCCAGCACTTCTTTGACTGAGCAGACAGCGCGTTCCACTCGGCCATTACAAGCGGGGTGGTAAGGGGCAATGACGGTGTGGTGGATCCCTAAACTGGACAGAAATTCCTGGAAGGCCGCAGTGGTAAACTGGGTGCCGTTGTTGGACACTAGAGTACCTGGGAGCCTGTGGATGGTGAAAATGCGCCACAGCCCCTTGATTGTTAGCTTAGTGGTGGTGGATGCCATGAGCAGAAGCTCTACCCACCTGGAGTAGGCATACATGACCACTAGGAAATTCTGGCTGTGGAAGGGACCTGCAAAGTCTATGTGGATCCTGGACCAAGGCCCCCGGGGCAACTCCCAGTCCCTAACTGGTGTGGCCGGAGGGGCCAGCCAGGACTCCTGGCAAGGGGAACAGCGGCTGACCCAGGTCGCAATGGCCTCATCCATCTTGGGCCACCAAATATAACTGTGGGCCAAGGCCTTCGTGCGAGCTATGCCAGGGTGGCCCAGATGGAGGTGGTCCAGGACCTGGGTGCATAAGGAGGAGCATTTGCTGCATTTTAATTTCAAACCTGCACCCCTAAAGCTAAAATGGTTGAGAACCTTTTGCAGGACTGATGGGTCCTGATTGACTGTGGGCAGTGATCAGGACATCATCAAAGTAGGGAACCATGCAAGGGAGCCCATGGAGCAAATGCTCCATGAGGCTCTGGAAGATTCCTGGGGCAACAAGCAGTGGCAGCGGAAAGCCCCTCGTGGGTGACAATGGTCTGGACTGCAGCGGCCTCATCATCCACCAGGAGCTGCTGGTAGGCCTGAGCCATATCCAGTTTCACAAAGATGCAGCCCTGTCCCAAGGAATGGAGCAGGTGCTGCACCACAGGAATATGGGTTTGCCTGGAGGCCCTTGTTGATCGTTGACTTATAGTCGGTGCAGATCCTGATGGACCCATCGGCCTTAATCGGGACCACAATGGGGGTCTCCCATTTGGAGTGGTCAATGGGCTCCAGGATGCCCTGCACTGAGCTTTTTGAGCTCCGCATCAACTTTGGGCCTCAAGACAAACGGCACCCTGCAGGCCTTAAGCCTGATAGGGGCAACCTGGGAGTTTAAGTTCAGGGAGATGGGGGATCCCTTATATTTACCAAGTGTTCCGTCGAAGACATCAGCAAGCTCAGTGATGACATCTTCAACAGAGTCACGCTTTGTAGAAATCTGGTGGACACCCAGAAGTGACAGCCCCAGGGAAGGGAACCAATCAAGGCCTAAGAGGGCCGGCAGGGGCTTCCCCACAACTAAGATGGGAGGTCTGCCATGGAATTGGCCATAGTCCACCCAGACAGTCAAGCTACCCAGCATAGGGATTTCAGTCCCCTGGTAGTCTTTGAGAGTGGTGTCCGCCGGTGTCAGTTGGTCGCAGGTCACAGCGGGTCACAGGCGGATCAGGGAGCTCCAGGAGAGGAGGGATCTGGAGGATCCAGAGTCTACCTCCATCGAGCAGGGAGCCCCTTCGATGAGAAGGGAGATGGTGATTTTCTTAACATCAGCCAATGCTTTGCTGACCAATGCTGCAGAGAGGTCTTGCTTCCATGAGACAGCGAAGCAGTCATCCCTGGAAGGTTGAGGGTGGTGTTGCTGGTGGCCCCCACCAGGGTGGTAGTCAGTAGTGGCCAGTGGTGGCAAGGTGATGGGGCAGACGTGCGTGAGGTGGCCCTTTTTATTGCAGTGATGGAAAACCACTGCTTTAAAAGGGCAGGCGAAGCAAGCGTGGTTGCCACCACACCCACACATTGGCTAGCTTGTGGTCTTGCAGGAGCAAGGGTGGCCATCCATCTGGACTGCACCCTAAGGCGATTGAACTGGTCCTCCTCAAGGTCATCTAGAGGTGCCAGTTCATCGATGAGGCAGGTGCATGGCGATGGTACGACCAGCTGTTGGAACCTTTTTATTTTGGCTGTGGACTGGTCAGAGAGCTCCACAGCACTGGCTTCTTCCACAGCCATTTGCAAGGTAATGTCAGAACAGGCAAGCAACTTCCGCTTGAGGTGGATGTCATGAACCCCACAGACAAATTGTTCCACAAGCGAGTCATCTAGGTCAGTGAACTCGCATTGGATGGCTGCTGTGCAAAGCGATTGTAGAAATTGGCTGACAGTTTCTGTGTCCTTTTGGACACATTGGCGAAATGCATAGTGGTGGGTGATGTGCAATGGTGTTGGTACATAGTGCTTTTGAAGTTTGGCAATCAAAGTGTCCCACAATAAGGCGTGGACTGCTAGTGGTGAAGCATGAGCTCTTGTGGTGTTGAATATCTCTGGCCCGCAAGAGCTGAGGAAAAAACTGCACTTTTTCCTCTCTGGGAGCTGGTGGTAGTTATTGGCTATCAGGAAGCATTCGAAATGTTCAAGAAACCTGGCCCATGACTCTGTAGTGGAGCCAAATGGTGCAAAGTGAGGAAGCGAAGCCATAGCCAAAATACCGAGCTGAGGAGAGAATTTTAAAAGAAGAGAAAACAATTTTTCCCCTTCTTCTTCCATAGCTGTTCGAGTGGGTCATCTCTCAGTATCCCATCCTTGTCGCCAGTATTGAATTCTGTGTTGACAGAAGAGGCACAGACAGCTGAGGTAACAGGAACAGCGATTTATTAACAGGAATGAGGTAAAACTCAACTACCGTATTTTTCGGAGTATAAGATGCACCTTTTTACTCCAAAAAAGAGGGTTTTACTCCAAAAAAGAGGGTGAAAATCTAGGTTATATAGATAAATCTAAGTTATTTATACTCTGAATGTAGCCACCTGGGTCGTCTGGTAAAGGGGCAGGTAAAACAGGCACTGCAGAGATCATGATGGTTGGAAAGGTGAGACATTTTTCTTTCAGGGCTCCTTTTTAAAAAAAAAATCATTTCTATACCGCCCTATCTCTCAACATGGTACTTAGGGGGGTGCACAGGAGCTATAAAATATAAAAGTACAAACAATCAAAATAGTTAAAATTAAGATTAAATAAGATTTGGCCTGTGCTAAAAACATTAATTAAAACCCAATTAAAATAGTAATAGCTATACCAGCTATGCCAGGCCGGCCAAATTAAAGAAATAACTTTTTAATGTCCGACGGAAGAGGCGAAGGTCTGTGATTGTACGGAGATCTGGGGGGAGGTCGTTCCAGAGGGCAGGACCTGCCACAGAAAAGCCTCTTCCCCTGGGAGTCGCTAGCCAGCAATGTCCGGCGGATGGCACCCTAAGGAGGCCCTCCCTGTGGGAGCGGATGGGTCGAATGGAGGTATGTGGTAGTAGGCGGTCCTGTAAGTAGCTAGGTCCGCTGCCATGGAGCGCTTTAAAGATGGTCACTAAGACCTTGAAATGCACCCGGAAGGCCACAGGCAGCCAGTGCAGCTCGCGCAGGAGAGGTGTTATATGGGAGTATTTTGAGGCTCCTAAGATCCCCCGCGTGGCCGCATTCTGCACTAACTAGAGCCTCCGGGTGCATCTCAAGGGGAGCCCCATGTAGATTGAAGGCGGAGCCTCCCGAGCCGACACAACCGGGCTCCCTAAACTGCAGGGACCCGGCTGGAATTCGCCTCCCCCGTGATTCTATAAGGAATCTAAGCCGCCCCGGAGAGGTGGTGATTAGGAGATAAATCTTCGCTGGGTGCAGGGACCACGCAAGATCCCTGCCCGACACGAAGCAACATCTCTGAAGGGAGACGAATCGCATCCCCCCCCCTTTCTGGAGGGTGGACCATAGGCGAAGGAGAATCTTTGAAACAAGAAAGGGAAAAATCTGCTGGAATACTTCGGGAAGGTACTTTATTTGGTCTCTGAAACACTCTGCTGGGAAACCTTTTTCTTTTACTAAAGCTGTGAAGTTGAAGATAAGCGGCGAGCTTGGATTGAAGTGTGAGATTCCTCAGTTTCACATAATGTTTTGAAATGGCCGACTGAACTGATAAGAGTTACTTATGTTTGCGCTGAAAAGGATTGGATTGTGACTGACTTCTCTAATTCTTTTTTTCTGTCTTTTTGATTTATTTCACTCAAAACTTTGAAACTTGGAGCACTTCCACAATCCTACAATTATTTGGACACTCTATTGCGCATCTTTAAACTTAAATAAGGACTATATCTTATCCTTTTTTTGTCTCTGTTTTCCTTCCAACAAAAAGGACTGTAACACTTTGAAACTATTTAAACTATTTCCTACATCGTATCGCTCTTGGAAAAACAGTGGGCGGACATATATGAACAGATTTACTGGAAATATTGTCTAGAAACAAACTAACAGAGATAAACTAAGTGTTAACAAGGTAATTGGAGCTACTTTTTCCTAGTTTGCGGATTCGCCAAAATGTCTACGCACATAGATATATACACTGCAGAAAACCAGGAGCTTTTGGCTGAAATCTTGAGGGAATTGAGAGAATTTCGTGCAATACTCGACATTACACCAAGTGAAGAAATTGAACAGATTAGAGAAATTAAAGAAGAAAATGGAAATGAGGCTGTTTGTGGACTGGATTTAACTGAAGACAAGGGAGAAGATCCAGGAGAGGAGATAAGATCAAGACCTCATCAGAAATTTGAATTTCAACCTGTCTGGCAAAAGGAAGGAAAAGGAGAACAAAAGATAGAGGAAATCACACCAGAGTTACACTTGATATTTGAAAATAAATCAAATTTGAGGAAAAGAATTGGTCAGCACTATGATTGTACAGCTATACAGGATCACAATGTGCCAATGGAAGTTTATAAAGAACATGAGAAGAGGAAAAAAAGTCGATGGAGAATGTGGATTTTAAAAGAGGCAAATTTAATTCATCCTTGGAGAGACAACGGCTGAAAAGAGGAACTTTTATCCCTTGATGAGCAATAACTAGGCTGGGTTTAAATTACCATCAAGGATTATTAATTAATTGATTGTTAATAATAACTATAGATGCTTATAATAAGATTAGGTTTTTGATAATGATATATATTAGTTTATCTATAGATGGGGAATTGGGCTATTTAGATGGTTATAGAAAAATGATGTGTTAATGAATGATATATATCTGCTTATCTAAGATGGGGAGTTATGCTATTAAGATGGTTATAGAATACTCTTGGTAAAGGTTTTGTTAATAATATATATTTGTTTATCTATCGATGGGGAATTATGCTATTTAGATGGTTAAAGAAAGATTATGTGTTAGTGAATGATATATATTTGCTTATCTATAGATGGGGAATTATGCTACTAAGATGGTTATAGAATACTCTTGGTAAATGTTTTGGTTAATGATATATATTTGTTTATTTATCGATGGGGAACTATGCTATTTAGATGGTTATAGAAAGATTATGTGTTAGTGAATGATATATATTTGCTTATCTATAGATGGGGAATTAGGCGATTAAGATGGTTATAGAATACTATCACTCTTGGTAAATGATTAATCAATTAATAGTTACATAAAATTTTAGATAATTATATGGAATCTATAGAGATATGAAGGGATTAAATAAGGGATATTAATAGTAAATAGGATTTAAAGATATTATTAAAGAAAAAATAGATTGAGGCTAGAATACTTGATAAGACTTGTGGATACTGATATTGACTCACAGGATAAATTGTTAGATTTAAAATTAATAAAATGAGATAACCCATGAATAATAACCACTCCTGGAAGGCACAGAATTTATGGATACCCGATTAGGCCTTCTTATATTTAAATTTATTTAAATTTATTTATACTGTTTTTTGTTCTTTTTTGTTTGGTTTTATAAATAGAACATTATTATACAATTAGGCTTTACTTAAAAGGGTATTAAAACAACTAGCAAGATTTGGGACTGAGACATAAGAATTGTAATAATTGATATGAAAATTGAGCGATAAATCTTAAATCTGAAATTATAAAATATCATCAACACAAAATAGAACTGGCTCCGAGGCCGAAATACACCATGTAAATGAGATGAAGAGTGTGGAGTAGAGAGGTAAGGGAAGAAGAGAGAGAAAGGAGAGAGGGCAAAGAGGGGGAAGAGGAGAAGAGGAGAAGAGAAAGGAGGAGTGGAAAGGGGAGAGAGGAGAAGGAGAGAAGAAGGGGAAGTAGAGAAGGGGAGGGCGTTAGAGGGAAGAAAGGAGGTAGGGAGGAGGAGGAGAAAGGGGAAAGAAAATGATGGATAAGGCACAAATATGGTGTATGGAGAGCAGAAGAGCCCTCTGGGAGTTTTCTGGGTGTTGATGGTAAAATGAAATGATGGTAAAATGGAATGATGTAAACATTTAATAATATAATATGATGCTGGCTATGTAACAGTATATATGTTGTTATTTACTTTGAAAATCGAAAATAAAATAAAAATATCTATTTAAAAAAAAAAAAAAAAAAGGGGAGCCCCATGTAGAGAGGGAGGGTTCAGGCGATGGTGGCAGAGGCAGCGGCTCCTCACATTGCTGGGGAGTGAAGTCATTGTGGCAATTGTCTCCCCTGAGCTGCCTGCCGAATCTCTGAGGCACCTTTTGCTTGCAGGAGGAGGAGGGTGAGGGCGGAGTGTACCAAGCCCAAACTGCTGCCCAAAAAGCACGTTACTCAGAGGCTTTGGTTTAAGGAGGCCCTGCTTTAAGCTGCCCTCCTCCTCCTCCTGCCAACAAAAGGTGCCTCAGAGATAGTAGATTTCTCAGAATGCTAGATTGGGAAGTTAAAAACCTGAAATCAGGTACAATCAAGCTTGATTCAAAGGCTTTGGCTCCTGAGATCGCTGCGTTGCCACCCAAAATTCTGGTACCGCGATCTCTGCAGCACCCATTTTACCTGCCCCTTCTCAGGCGGTTCCAGTTAGCAGAGATTGTGGTAATAGTATTTTCAGGTGGCAGCGAAGTGATCTCAGGAGCCAAAGCCTTTGAATCAAGCTTGATTGTATTCCATTCCAAGTTTTTAACTTCCCAATTTAGCATTCTGAGAAAAGTCTTTGTAGATTGTTCCTCTTCCTTTCATCCCCTCCCCGCCCAATTTATCTGGATCTGCTTATTGCTATTGCGCCCTGCTACCGTATCTCTTTGCTGCATGGGAGATGCGGGCAGATTGGGGGTGGGGGGAGTGGAGGAAGGGAAGAGAAACAATCTCCATGAAGGCTTTTCTCAGGAGCCAAAGCCTTTAAATCAAGTTTGACATGTGAAGGCTTCCCTTCCTACACACACACACATACACACACACAAGATTTGTCATGCAGCAAAGAGATACTGTAGCTGGGCACAATAGCAGCAGTAGCAATAAGCACTGCATGACAGATCTGGAGGAACAAAATGCTATTTGCATCGTCAAGATTTTGGCTAATGGAAGAAGCCAGGATGGAAAGGGAACTTCGGAATACAGGAGTGCCATATTCCTGGAACCTGGCAGCTGCTGCATTCGGAAGTTTCCTTTTCACTGCCCCGAGTCCCTTCGGGGAGAGGGGGCGGTTTATAAATCTAATAAATTATTATTATTATCCCACACTTCTTTCACTAGACAAAATCCCAATGATGTCAATAGCTTTTTCTGGAGAGAAAGTGGAGATCTAGGGCCCTGAGAAAAGTCTTCATGCAGAGGAGATTGGTTCTCTTCCCTTGTTCCACCCCCACCCCCAAATCTCTCCGAATCTGTCATGCAGTGTGCTTATTGCTACTGCTGCTATTGAGCCCAGCTACTGTATCTCTTAGCTGCATGACAGATCAGGGAGGAATTGGGGGAGGGGGGTGACAAGGTAGCCTCGTTTCCTATGACTTTTTATATTTGTGCATTTACATTATTTCATACATTTTTTTCTATATATAATATTCTATATATTCTATGTATAACAGTTTTTACTACATTTACATCATTTTGGATAATATTTATTTGCTATAGTCTATCTCATATTTCTATCTTTTAATTCTTTTCTGGTTTTGTAGTTGTCTATTGATTTGTTGATCTTTCTTCCTTTCTTTTTTGCTTTCTACTTTTCCTCCCCTTTCCTCTAGCCAATTGTACAATAAATCCCATAGAGAGTAATATTCAGATTCTTCTTTTAGTTCTTTCGTGAGCCTATCCATCGCTGCACATTCCAATATTTTTTTAATTACATTTTCTTGGTTGCTGTGTAATTATTTTTCCAGTCTCGCTGCTGTAACGATGTGTAGAATTAAGTAACTAATATTTTTTTTCATAATTTCCTTTTATAATCCCTAACAAAAATAATTCAGGTTTTAGTGCAATTTGATGTGTAGTAATCTTCTCTAGCCAATCTTTTATTTTTTTTCCAATACTTTTTCGCAGCTGTGCACGTCCACCACATATGGTAATATGTTCCATGTTGTTGGTTGTATTTCCAGCAGATAGGTGAACACTGAGAACATTTTTGCAATTCTCGCTGGTGGAAGGTGCCATCTGCAGAACATCTTGTACATGTTATCTCTATATGCCATTGTCATTGATAATTTGTAGTTTATTTCCCAAATTTTTCCCATTTCGCTAATTCTATATTATACCCAAAATGTATCGCCCATGTTATCATCGTTTCTTTCACACTTTCTTCTTCCATTTTAAATTTTAATAAGTAGTGATATATTTTTTAAATCAATTTTTCTTCGGTTCCCTGTAGAATTTTATTCAGCTCTTGCAGCTCCTTATAAAATCCATCCCTTTCCCTGTCTTTTTTATACCTTGCCTGTATTTGTAAATAGGGCCACCAGCCTATATCTATTCTCTCGACTTTCAATTCTTGCCTTGTTTTTAGTCTTTCTTGGTTGTCTAATATATATTTATATCTTATTATCTTGTTTATGTCCAATACGTTCGGGTATATCACAGCTTCCATGGTGGATAACCAGATTGGGATTTTGTTGTAGTGTTTTGTTTTGATTTTTAACCATATTTGTAGTAGAGCTTTTCTAATTAAATGTTTTTGGAAATAGCTATGAATTTTATCTTTCCCATCCCAGATAAAGATGTGCCAACCCAATTCTAAATTATAACCTGCTATTGTTAGTAAGCTTCTGTTTTTTAGATTGGTCCAGTCCCTTATCCATGGGTCATCTTCAGGGGATCATGCAACCTTGACTCACCCAAAGTTGACAGGCCCCACTATCTCCCTCAGGGGGTGACAGCCATCTGTCCCTTCTGTGATGCCTCCAGTAGGTTTCCTGCTGATCCTCAGGATGAACAGTGAAGCTGTTCCTTTTCTCAGCCTGGGCTTTCCCTGGCCACTGCTTGGGGGTTGGGCACCGGCTGCTTGCTTACTGGCAGAGTGTTCACCACAGCTTCAGCCAGCCACCAGGCACTTGCACAGGCCTGTTGCTTGTTCAGGCAGCCCCCATCACCACCATCCAGTTCTTTCTCTTCCTTCTCCATTCCTCCATCTTCCTGAGTCTTCCTACTCCCTAGGACTCCCCAGGGAGCACCTGGGGCTCAGGACCTGGAATGTATTTCTGGTTGGAGTGAAGTATTTTGGGTACTGACTTAATGTCAAGTTCCAAGTAATGCACTCATTACAAATCAAACTCTGAGGCACTCCATTTTCTCAAAGAACAAATTTATTTAAATACAACATCTTGAAGCCACGCCCACAAAATATGGAGGCAAATCCCTGAGCCGGTAGGGATCCCGGGTCGCCAAATGGCCCCGGAGGCGACATCCAGCCCTCTTCGACCACCTCTGAGGGCTGGCCCGGGAAGCAGGACACCCAGTCACCACACCTGGAGATTTTTAGATTTTAAAATCAGATGTTGAGGGTGTGGTGGCTGAAGACCAGCCGGGTGTAGGGAACGGTTAAAAACGGCCCGGAAACAAACGAGTTACGGCCTAGAGCGGCTGCTGATTAACGGAGCAGCCTGGTGGAGCGGCCGGCAGGAGGAATGGCCTAGTAAAGCGGCCGATAATCAGAACGGCCAGAAGGACTAGGCACTGAAGAGAAACGAGTCGACAGAGCGGCCTGGCTTAGCGCCCATTATTCAAAGCAGCCGGATAGGTCGGCCAGTAAATAAAGCGGCCGGCCGGAGCGGCAGATCAACGTTCTATCTACCAACGGACATAACCAACGGCCCAGCAGCTGATGCTAACGGCCCAACAGGTAGGACCAACTGGCAAATAAATGAAATTAACGGCTCAGCTAGCAGTACCAGCAGCCCAGCGGACGATCTCACCTGTCCAGTGATCTCTAACAGCTCGAATAAAAGTGATCTAGCTGGTCTATGGTACCTGCAAACACCAGCCCCAGAGATAGAGGCCTTAAAACGACACCACTGGCTCTGGAAGACTTTATCGGACCGGAAACGTGGGCCTAGAAATCATCACCCCCACCAGCAGCGACCCATAACCTATAGCTCAGCTTGCAGAGATTACATCTGCTCCAAGAACTGTAACCGAATATTCCCATAGAAGACATCTGGCAAAGAAGGCTTGGCTGACATGGAAGTCTAACGGAAGGACCCAGGGAGTCGATATCTAATAGAACATTGCTATGGAGGGCTTGTTTCTTCTTTCATCGTGGCTTATGAGGAACGTAAAAATATAGACAGAAACAAAGGAATTATCTGATAGGCGAGGGACAATTAATTAATTATCTCCCTCTATTTAAAGATCATGACTATCCCGGATTCCTTTTCATGAACTTATGACTATATAAATTTTACACTCTAGGTCCTTCCTCTATGCCCCCAGTCCCTCCCTCCCTTCCCCCTGGTGATTAGATCCTCCTTCCTTTATTTATCATATTTATTGTATATTTATATATCTATATATTTATATATTTATTCATAACATCTCTATTTATATACCTATATATTTATACTTGTGACACCTGGCTCGGCTATGTACCATCAAATATATATAACCTCTACTTTACCTTCCATCCTAGTCCTCTCCCAACAAAACTATCATATGTCATCAGATTGCCTCTGGGGGAACAAAGACCCCTGAAATGCTACCATATTCTAGATCTGAGCTCCTCTGCCTGCGAGAATGTCCCCTCTCGCAGGTCTGGCCCCCTGAATTAACACGGACACACCTCGAGGATGGATTTATTAATCCTAAGAGGTGGGCGAAGCGCAGGCTCAGGGGATTCCTGTGTAAATTTTTAATCCGACTTTTAGGGGTTCCCAGGGAAGGGGGGTGGGGGGACCAATTAGGGGAACGCCAAGAGAGAAGGCCGGCAATATGCGGAAATGAAAAGACGAAGGGGGATGGAGGGAGGGTCGGTCCCACTAGGGTATTTGCCATCAATACGGTCTTGGGGAGGGGCAGGGGCAGGGACGGTGGAAGGGGGGATGGACACCATCAGTTGGAGCGTCGTGGCCGATGTTTACAGGTGATCACGCGCTCCAACTCCCCTTTCCTTCATCGCAGACTAGGTGAGCAAGAACCGCAGACCCGGGGCCTTGGACTGATGCTATGCAACGCCAGGTCCGTGGTACTAAAAGCCCCTCTCTTACATGACCTTGTGTTGGAGGGGGACCCAGACCTGATTGGCATTACGGAAACCTGGTTGGGCCACGAGGGAGGACATCCCCTCGTAGAAATGTGCCCACCAGGATACCGAGCCTTCCATCAGCCCAGGGCCTTAGGGAGGGGTGGGGGAGTGGCGATCATGGTTAGGGAAGGTCTTGAGCCAAAGGAGACCACAGTCCCTCAGACGACCGGGTGTGAGCCCCTCCTTGTGAAGTGGGGCCTAGGGAGGCAGTTGGGCATGTTAGTTGTATACCTGGCTCCTCGCTATACAACAACAGCCCTGCCCGCGCTGCTTGAGGTTATAGCCGGGGTGGCGGTTGAAACCCCCAGACTTGTAGTCATGGGGGATTTTAACCTGCCATCTGCAGGTGAAACCTCTGGTGTAGCTCGGGAGTTCATGGTTTCCATGACAGCCATGGACCTGACTCAGGTAGTTCTAGGCCCTACTCATGAGGGCGGATACACTTTGGATCTCATCTTCGTCTCGGGTCAGTGGAGTAGTGATCTGGGAGTAGGGGATTTAGTCATCACACCCCTGTCATGGACAGATCACGCTCTCCTTCGGCTCGACTTTCCAACCGCCACACCTCACTGTGAGGAGGCGGAATCAAACATCCCTATATGGTTCTGCCCCAGGCTCCTGATGGACCCGTTAAGGTTCCAGAAGGAGCTTGGGCCAATTCCTGCAGACTTGCTCCACGACTCGGCTGAGGACCTAGTGACTGCATGGTTAAGTGCGGCCGCCGGGGCCTTGGACCGAGTCGCGCCCTTGCGGCCTCTCTTGCGGCGACGAACCACCTGGGCCCCTTGGTTTACTGAGGAGGGCCTTCTCTGTGGCAGGGCCGGCCCTTTGGAACGACCTGCCCCCTGAAATCCGCACCATTCCTGACCCCCGCCTCTTCCGCAAATGTCTTAAGACTCACTTCTTTCAACTAGCCGGCCTTGCGTAACCCCAGCACCGCCAATTATAAACGAGGGTTTTAAAAACGGTTACAACACAGGCATCTAATATCTATGTATTTGTATTTTGTATTTATTGATTTAATTCTATGTTCGCCGCCCCGAGTCCCTTGTTGTGAGATGGGAGCGGGTTATAAATATGAAAAATAAATAAATAAAATCTTGGCATCATCTTTTCTGGTGGAAAGCCAGTACTAGAGTTCCCACACTTTCTACCCCACTATAAGTACAAGTTTCTCAATCTTTCAAAACATGTCACACTATCCAACCACTATCTGGTTGCTTGGCAACTTCTCTCCTCCTCCTCTGGCCAGTCAACCATTGGAATATCTCTGACTCATCAGCTAGTTATGTTGTTTTGGCTGAAGACTTCATCCGCCTCAGTTCTCCCCCTTTCAGCTCCAAACTGTATCAAACTGAATTTATGTGAGACTAACCGAAGATATAAACAATCCCACAACCTGATCAGATTCAGGTTTGACACTGGGTGTATTCTGCTACTGACCTCCGCCCTTGGTTGCTTTATCATCTTCATCTTTGTCATCCTTCTGTTCGGCTAGGGGGTCCTCGAACCAGGCACAGAGCACCAACTTAAACTGTTTGTAATTCCTCAGCTGGGGGGCATCATTGTTGTGAAGGGTGACCATCCATTTTGTTGCAGTCCCTTCCAGGGCTATGGTAAGCCCATTGTGTTAATTTTTAACAATATAGGCAAATTTATGAAAATAATTTCCAGGTTTTTTTTTTCAGATACCTATAACTTGGATTTCTTGGAAGCAGCCTATGCATACAATTAAAGCAGACTTTCCCTCATTTTCTTCTTCTTGTGGTAAAACGCACCAGCTAACAAAATATTCTCAGATTGTGAGCCCTTACATCTCCCTCTGTACATGCCTCCATTATGTTGATGCATATACCTGCCTGTCAAGTCTCCAGTTTGCACACCCTTTCTCAAAGAGGAGGGAGGTGCGTTATTATTTTTAAAAAATGTATAGTCTCAGCTTATTTTTTAACAACAGAATTAACAACAACAGCTTATTTTTTAACAACAGAGTAAGGGAGGGGGAAATGATTTTACAAATGCAGGAAGCATTCATTTTTATTTCTGATTTAGATCTAAAGGACTGCCTGTCCTTTTCCCACGCACACTTACTAGTGTCCTTTATATTTAGACACCATTGAAAATGTCTAAAGGGCACAATTTATGTTGTTTAAAATCATTCTAATTCTACAGCTTTCCCCCCTCCTCCTCACACCTCCATTGAAAGCACTTCCATCCTTTCAACATGCAATATCTTGCTGTTTCTTTGCTGTTTCTTTTTGCTCTCAAACTAAATGATGAGATGGGATGTTGATGGAGAAAGTGGGATGACAACCTACTTCATTCTATATTTTAGTGTAACTGGGGAGAAGAGAAATAGTTTTCATATAGCATTTTCCCTGTGTTTTCAAGAGAGAGAAATTAAAAAATCACAGATCACAATGGTTGGTGTCACCAATAGGATTAGACAAGTGCTCTTGTTTGCATTCCACAAATCTATTTCACAGGGCTGTGGCAGGTGCAGACAATTTAATACACATAACCATTGCACCCATCAAGTCTTTACTTCTCTACTTTTGTTATCTCAACCACCAAAAGAATTAGTGCTTTCACTGTGTCTCATGCAATCCAGGAGGGTCCTATTTGGAAGCATTTTTAAGGCAGTATTTCAATATTTTTTACTATGATTATGGTCTAGCTAATGGTAGATCAAAACAGGTAGACCAAAACAGGAAAGCCATTTGTAAGGTGCAGACAGCTTTTTCAAAATATCATGTACCTTGCAGGAAACTTTCCTGCAAAAACTCAAGATTTTCTTACTGTACTTTAAAGTGCCCCTTGACTTTTATTCTTCTCAAGGAAAGTGATACTTTATTTCTTTATATATTTTTCTATCTGATGGTTCAATAGATAGAGCTCTAGAGATTGGTTATCTGGACTGTTTCAATTTGGATTCACATTGGGTATGGCACTGAGATTAGGAGAATCACCTTTGTTGATGACACAACTTAGATAGGAGAAGGGTACCCAACTGAGGCTCAATCAATCAAGATGGAGTGGATATGGGTTTAGAAATGACATTGAGTTGGTTGAGAACTGGGGGTTAAACAATTGGTCCATGAATGGGATAAGATGGCAAGGAAGTAACAGACAATAGAAAGAAAGCAGAAATGCTTAATTCATTCTTTGCATTTGTCTTCACACAAAAAAGAAAATGCAACCCAACTTACTAAAAACAATGCCATAAAATACAGAATAAAAAAACTAATTAAAATAAGCAAGAAAAGGTTAAGAGAACATCTGCCCACTCTAGATGATTCAAATCACCAGGTCCAGACAGCTTACATCTGTCAGCTTACAAAGTTGTGAAAGAACTGGCAGATGTGATCTTGCAACTGTTGTACTATAACCTTTGAAGTTCTTGGAGTACCGGGAAATTACTTGAAGACTAAAAAAGAGATGATGTGGTTTTACTTTCTTCCAAAAGGAAAAAAACAAGATCCAGAAAATTACTTACAAATCAGCCTGACATCAATATCTGGGAAGAAGCAAACCTATTGCCAGAAGCCAACATGGATTCACCAAGAACAGATCATGCCAAACAAATCTTATTTCATTATTTGGCAAGTGTGTAAATTAGTGGACCAGTGAAAAGCTGTGGACATAATAAACTTGGATTTCAACAAGTCAATATGACAAACTAGATGACAACCTAGAAAAGGTAAGCTAGAAAAATGTGGATAGACATCACCATCACCATATCGATGTGTAACTGAGTAACAAACCATTGTCAATGTGTAGTCATTAACGGAACTAAAGCCACATAGAGAGGTTAGCAGTATTGTAGTAAGATATATAAGATTATAAACTTTGATGGAAATCCACAAATGGTAATGAAGACGAATTGGGAGGAAGAACTCAAGATCAAAATATTAGATTCGGACTGGAATGTGAATTGGAAGAGTCGAATTATGAGGATTTTGTCTATAAGGATTAAAGAGCACAACTTTAAGGTTGTTTGGAAATGGTATTGGACTCCATTAAGGTTATCATTGATGGATAAAAAAATCAGTAATAAATGTTGGAGATGTAACATGGAATTGGGAACTTATGAACATATGTGGTATAAATGTGAAAAAATTAAAAAGTTTCGGCAACAATTGGAGAAAACGATGTTTGAAATGATGAAGAAAAGAATAACATTGAGATCAGAATCTATATTATTATTGATAATTAAGGAATTAGAATTAACAAAATATGAGAAAGAATTGATTAGAATTATGATTATAATGGGTAGAATTATAATAGCAAGATACTGGAAAATAGAGGTAAATATTAAAATAGAAGAGTGGTATTGTGAAATGTGGAAATTAGCTTTAAATGATAAAATGACATGTGATATTAAATTTAGAGAGGGGGTCTATAAAAAAGACATTTTCTGGAAGACTTGGAAGCCATTTGCGGACTATGCACTTGGAACTTTGGATGCCTCGATACCTGTACCCAGAGAACGTGGATTTTGGAGATCCTAAAGATAATTGAAGATATCCGAAGAACCGACTCTTCCTTTCGTTTTGTATAGCACTGGGTGGAATATTATAAAATATAAAAATTAATAGCAGTATTGTACTCCAAGGTTCCATTTTATGTCCAGTTCTCTTCAATATCATCATAAATAATCTAAATGAGGGAATAGAATGGGAATTCATCAAATGATACTAAACTGGCAGGAATAGTCAATACTCCAGATGATTGGCTCAAGATCCATATTGATCTTGTTAGACTTTAAAACGGGGCCCTATCTAACAAAATGAAATTAAAATGTAGCAAAAAGCAGGTTTTTATGCGGGCAAGAAAAACCAACTGCACAAGTACAAATTAGGTGAAATCTGACTTAGTAGCAGTAACTGTGAGAGGGATCTTGGAGTCCTAGTGGACAATCACATAAATATGAGCCAGCAGATGTCAAAAGATTTAATTTAATTTAATTTAGTTTTATTATTTATAATTGTTATATATGTATATGCTTTTAAATTCTTGTACACCGCCCCGAGTCTCTTCGGAGAGAGGGGGCGGTCAATAAATCCAAATAAATAAATAAGTAAGTAAGTAAGTAAGTAAGTAAGTAAGTAAGTAAGTAAGTAAGTAAATAAATAAATAAATGAGCCAACAGAGGGATAGAATCAAAATCATGTGATGTATTAGTACCACTTTATAAAGCCTTAGACCACACTTAGAATACTGCATGTAGTTTTGGTTACCAAAATATAAAAAAGATGTTGAGATTCTGGAAAGAGTGCAGAGAGAGTGTAAGGTCTTTCCTCTCCAATCTTCACAAGAAAGCAAGACTGTTGAAATGGCAGTTGTTCCAAAAGGAGCTTTTATTGAAAGGTTTGTGATGACTAGAGATCTAGGAAAGAACTGAAGCTTCTCACTTAAAACCAGCTATTTAAAGCAACACTAACCAAACCTCTCCCAAACTACATAATTGCAGGGAAAAATCAATGAGGTTTGTCAGGGTACAATTGATGAAATATACGTATTAATTTAGGGGCATGCACATGTTTTCTGTGAACCCATTCATTGTGTGAGAAGGGAAGGTGTTTCCAAGCCACCAAGTACTGAATGGTCCCGTGGAATTTCCTAGAGTCAAGAATTTCCTGAACCTCAAAATGGTGTTCACCTTCTACCATACTATGGGGTAGTAGCTGGATGAAGATCAGAGATGACTTCAGGCTTCAGTAAGCTACAATGGAAAATAGGGTGGACTTGGCGTAATGACCTAGGGAGTTGTAATTCCACTTGACCAGGTTAATACCATATTTTTCAAAGTATAAGGTGCACCTTTTTTCCTCTAAAAAGAGGTTGAAAATCTGGGTGCGTCTTATACATCGAATACAGCATTTTTTGCCTCCCGAAACCCCGCCCCCTTCACCAAAATGGCTGTGCCTAGCCTTATGGAGACTTCCAGAGAGCTCCTGGGGCTGGGGAGGGCAGAAATTAGCCTAAATCGGGGTGTTTTTTGCCCCCCCCCAGCCCCCAGCAGCACTCTATAAGCCTCCATAGGGCTATGCATTCAATTTATTTGACACAAAAATGGCCCGTTTTCGTGATAAATTGGGCAATTTTTTGCTCATTTTTCACCCCACTCCCCACCCCGCAGGAGCACTCTGCAAGCCCCCCCCCCCCAAGGCTAGTCATGCTTTTTATTTGAAGAAAACGGCCACATTTTCGCGGAGAAAGAACAGTTTGGGGGAGGTATGCAAAGTGCAAAAAACCCTTTTTTTTTCCTTTCGGAAGGCTGTTTAGTTACTTGGCAACTTTAACACTTTGGACTTCAACTCCCAGAATTCTCCAGCCAGCATAGCTTGTGGACATAGCTGGTTGGAGAATTCTGGGAATTGAAGTCCACAAGTCTTAAAGTTGCTACGTTTGGGAACCCCTGAGTTAGAACACTTTCAGAAAGCTCTTTTTGGAAGGCTCTTTAACTGTTTCTGTGCCAGGAGAAAAAAGTTTTAAGGTTTGTCAGCAATTTCCTTCTCCAGGACATGGATAAATACACCTGGAAACATCAACCTACCTACCTACTCTCTCTCTCTCTCTCCCTCCCTCTCTCTCCCTACTGTATTTCTCTCTCTATTTCTCTCTATCCTTCTACCTACCTATCTATCTATCTACACACACTCTCTCTCTCCCTCCCTCCCTCCCTGTGTTTCTCTCTCTCTTTCTCTCTCTTTCTATCCCTTTATCTACCTACCTACCTACCTACCTACCTACCTACCTACCTATCTACCTACCTACTGTATTTCTTTCTTTCTCTCTCTCTCCCTTTATCTACCTACCTATTTTTGTTTGTAATTTGCCTCTTCAAAACCTTGGTGCGTCTTATACTCCGGTGCACCTTATACTCTGAAAAATACGTGTCAGGTCTGCTTCATCGATAACCAAGAAAGAAACCCCTCGGCTCCATTTTTAGTGGAATTAAAAGTACTTTTACTGGTTATGAAATGAATAGCATAGATGCTAAGCAAGGTCTGAAGCATTTAGGCGCGAAAGCATACATATCAATATATGTCCAACCCCCTTTTCCCAGTAACCCCCACCCCATAGTCCAATGTACAAAGCCCCTAGGTGTCATGTGGCTTCATCTTCAAAGAGCATCATCAGGTTGGCATGTAAGACCATTGACCTTGACCCTAACATGACCCGAGCCACTGGTATGCGAAGTAGATGGCAACGGTAGATGGCAACAGAGTACTTTCTTCTGCAATTCACTCTCCTGCACCATACAGTCCCAATAACCCAAATGCAAAGCCCCTCCCTCCCCGTTTCATATGGCAGCCAAAGCAAACAGGAAAGCGGAGGCTGACATCCGGCCATCCTCCAGAAAAGTGGAATTATCCCTGCAGAAAAGAGAAAACAAAAGGAGAGAAAAACCAGGGGGAAAAAACACAACGAAAAACTATAGTTAGTACCACATATGATCAAGGCTTGTCAGGATATTTAGCGTAAAACTTTTGCAACAGCTTAGGGGCTCTAACGTGGCACTTGTCAACCCATTCGGAATTCGAAGGGGGAAAATGCTTCCAAGCAACCAATTATTGAACCTTATTCCGGTGCTTTTTAGAGTCTAAAATCTCCCTGACTTCAAAATGTTGTTCACCCTCAACTAAAAGAGAGGGAGGAGGTATCGGCCCAGATGACCGAAGAGGGGACGAACGTGCAGGTTTCAGAAGATGAACATGGAAGACTGGGTGAAGACGATGGAGATTCTTCGGCAAGTCCAATTTAACAGACACAGAACTAATAATTTCAACAATTGGGAAAGGGCCCACATATTTAGGACCAAGCTTCTTTGACTTCTGGGTAGTTTCAAGATTTTTGGTAGAAAGGAAAACTAGATCCCCTACTTTGTATTGTGGAGGCTCAACCCTCTTTCTGTCAGCGTACTTCTTATGAGACCGGTGGGCATCATCTAAAGATGTTCGTGCAATGGGCCAAAACTTGGCAAGTTGAGCACTCCAGTCAGAAAGGGACAGAATTGTAGGTGTGTCTTGAGGCAATTCAGGGATAGGGACAAAATCCTGGCCATAAACAACCTTGAAAGGGGCCATGCCAGTACTGCTGTGCACTGAGTTATTGTATGCCACCTCGGCATGAGGTAACAACTCCGCCCAGTTATCTTGTTGATAGTTTATGAAACAACGGATATACTGTTCCAAAACTAAATTTGTCCTCTCACAAGATCCGTTAGACTGAGGGTGGTAGGCGGAGCTTAAGCCCTGGGTGGAGCCAATCATCTTCAGGAACTCCCTCCAGAACCGGGAGGTGAATTGAACACCCCTATCAGAAATGATGCAGTTAGGTACACCATGCAATCGATAGATAAGTTAAACAATTTAGCCAATGCTTTAGCTGATGGTATCTTGGGACATGGTACGAAGTGAGCTTGCTTAGAGAATAAGTCAGTAACCACCCAAACAATGGTGTAACCCTGGCTGTTAGGGAGGTCAATAATGAAATCCATAGATATTTCTTTCCAAGGCGCCTCTGGACGTGCCACCGTTTGGAGGAGACCATGAGGTTTTCCTGTAGGACGCTTTGCTGCAGCACAAACAGGGCAACTCGCAATGTAGGACTCAATGTCCTTCTTCAAGGACAGCCAATAAAATTGCCGTTTAACCAAATGTAGAGTTTTCACAAAACCAAAATGGCCGGCCATACGGGAGTCGTGTGCTCGTTGCAGGACCAGAGACCTCGAAGAAGTAGGAACATACAGCTTTGCACCAATCCAAGGCAATCCGTCTTTAAGAGTACAATCCACAGAGTGAGACTTAAACCAATCATTGGATAGAAGGCCATCTTTAATCTGTGTTAACAGATCAGGAGGGATATCCAGAGTTATCAAGGTTTGACCCCTGGTAACAACATGAGCAGGTAGGTTTTGCGCGGGCATCACAGGTTGCACCACGGTCAGTTTTGAACAATTATATTGAGGAAGCCGTGACAAAGCATCCGCCACAAAATTCTTCCCTCCCGGAATATACTTGAGGGTGAAGTTAAACCGATTAAGATGTTGGGACCACTGGAGCTGTTTAGGGGACAACTTACGTGGGGCTTTTAGGGCCTCCAAGTTTTTGTGGTCAGTCCAAACCTCAAAAGGTTGGGTGCTGCCCTCCAGAAAATGACGCCAAATGAGAAGAGCCCAACACACAGCAAAAGCTTCTTTTTCCCAAATTGCCCATCTCCTTTCAGTGTCAGTGAGCTTGCGAGAGGTATAAGCACATGGCTGCAATTGTTCGTTATTGTTTTGTTGTAACAGCACTGCTCCCACTGCAACGTCACTGGCGTCGGCTTGAACAACAAAGGGAGCTTCAATGTCAGGGTGCTTTAACACAGGTTCCGCTGCAAAGAATCTTTTTAGTTTTTCAAAAGCGGCCTGACATTCCATAATCCAGTTGAGAGGTTTACTTGGCCTTGGTTTGACATCTCCCTTAGTCTTCAGCAGGTTAGTAATTGGTAAGGCAACACTAACAAAAGAGGGGATAAATTGGTGGTAAAAGTTAGCAAATCCCAAGAAGCTTTATAATTGTTTACGTATGCGAGGAGGTGCCCACTCAATAACAGCTCGGACTTTAGCTGGGTCCATCTCGATGCCTTCACTGGATATGCGGTAACCCAGATAATCCACGTTAGTCTGGTGAAATTCACATTTAGTTTTTTAGTTTAGTTTTATTTGATTTATATCCCGCCCTTCTCCAAAAGGACCCAGGGCGGCGCACAAGACTTTAAAATACATACAAAATAATACAAAAATACAAAAAATTTAAAAACCAGTTAAATGTCAGTCCTGCGCTAAAACCAATTAAAATCCCCAAATAAAACTATCTATACTAGTCACAGCGGAGGTTATGTTAGGCCGGCTTGATGAAAGAAGTGTGTTTTTAAACACTGGCAGAAGAGGCGGAGGTCAGTGATGGTACGGAGTTCTGGGGGTAGGTCGTTCCACAGGACAGGGCCCGCCACAGAGAAGGCCCTTCCCCTGGGTGTCACCAGTCGGCATTGTCCGGCCGACGGCACCCTGAGAAGGCCCTCTCTGTGGGAGAGTATCAATCTAAGGGATGTATGGGGCAGGAGACGGTCTCGCATATAACTAGGTCCCGAGCCATGGAGCGCTTTGAAGATGGTCGTCAAAACCTTGAAGCGCACCTGAAAGACCACAGGAAGCCAGTGCAGCTCGCGCAGGATCGGTGTTATATGGGAGCATCTAGAGGCTCCCGTGATCACCCGCGCGGCTGCATTCTGCACTAACTGTAGCTTTCGAGTGCACCTCAAGGGAAGCCCCATGTAGAGAGCATTGCAGTAGTCGAGTCGGGATGTCACGAGGGCCTGAGTGACTGTGCAAAGGGCAGCCCAGTCCAGTAAGGGGTGCAATTGGCACATCAGGCGTACCTGATGAAACGCCCCCCTGCCACAGCCGCCACATGGTCTTCCATGGACATCCGGGAATCCAGGAGGACACCCAAATTGCGCGCCCTCTCCACGGGGGCCGGTGTTTCGCCCCCAATGGCCAGAGTTGGAGTAATCTGGCTGAACCGGGGTGCCGGAAACCACGGCCACTCAGTCTTGGATGGGTTGAGCTTGAGTTTGTTACTACCCATCCAGATCCGTACGGCCTCCAAACACCAGGACATCACCTCGACGGCATCGTTGGGGTGGTCTGGGGTGGATATGTACAGCTGAGTATCATCAGTGTAGAGATGATATCCCACCCCAAAACCACGGATTATCTCACCCAGCGGCTTCATATATGTGTTGAATAGGAGGGGCGAGAGGACCAACCCCTGAGGAACCCCGCATAAGAGGGGCCTCGAGGGCGACCTCTGCCCCCCTGCCAACACATATTGCGACCGACCAGAGAGGTAGGACGAGAACCACTGTAAAACGGTGCCTCCCAGCCCCAACCCCCCCAGTCGGTGCAATAGGATACCATGGTCGATGGTATCAAAAGCCGCTGAGAGGTCTAACAGGACTAGGATAGAGGAATGTCCTCTATCCCGCGCCCTCCAGAAATCATCAACCAACGTGACCAATGCCGTCTCGGTGCTGTGACCGAGTCGGAAGCCGGAAGCCACGGGTCTAGATAATCAATTTCCTCCAGGTGTCGCGGAAACTGTTGGGCCACCACACTCTCAACAACCTTCGCTAAAAAGTGAAGGTTGGAGACTGGACGGAAGTTCTCTAATAATGCTGGGTCCAGGGACGGCTTCTTGAGGAGGGGCCTTACTACCGCCTCTTTCAAGACGGCAGGCAAGGACCCCTCACTCAAAGATGCATTGACAATGCCCTGGAGCCAGCCTCGTGTCGTCTCCCAGGATGCCAGTACAAGCCAGGAGGGACACGGGTCCAATAAACATGTGGTAGCCGTAAGTCTCTTTGACAACCTGTCCATATCCTCGGTAGTAACAAAGTCAAACTCCTCCCAGAATGGTGCCTCAAGACCAACCTCGGACAATCCCACTGGACCACTCTCGATGGAGGGTAACTCATTCCGAATCAGAGTGATTTTGTCCTGCAGATAAATCCCAAATTCCTCTGCTCGTCCCTGCAGAGGGGCTTCCCGCGGCCTCTGGTGAAGGAGGGAGCGGGTCACCCCAAACAGGGCGGCAGGGCGGTTATCTGCAGATGCAATAAGGGTGGCACAATACTCATGTTTGGCCACCCTTATCGCCACTAAGTAAGTCCTAATATGGGTTCTCACTAGTGTTCGGTCGGCTTCGGAGCGAGAGGATCTCCACCTGCTCTCTAGGCGTCTCTTGTGGCGTTTCATCCCCCTCAGCTCTTCGGTGAACCAAGGAGCCTGGGTGATTCGTCGCCGCAAGAGAGGCCGCAAGGGCGCGACTCGGTCCAAGGCCCCCGTGGCCGCACTTAACCATGCGGCCACCAGGTCCTCAGTCGAGTCGCGGGGCAAGTCCACAGGCATTGGCCCAAGCTCCCTCTGGAACCTTGCCGGGTCCATCAGGAGCCTGGGGCGGAACCATATAGGAATATTCAGCTCCGCCTCCCCACGGTGAGGTGCGGCGATTGGAAAGTCCAGCTGAAGGAGAGCGTGATCTGTCCATGACAGGGGTGTGATGACTAAATTCCCTATTAAATACAATAATACAATAATACAATAGCAGAGTTGGAAGGGACCTTGTAGGTCTTCTAGTCCAACCCCCTGCGTGGGCAGGAACCTTATACCATTTCAGACAAATGGCTATCTAACATCTTTTTAAAGACTTCTAGGGTTGGGGCATTCACAACTTCTGGAGGCAAGCTGTTCCAGAGGTTAATTGTTCTAACTGTCAGGAAATTTCTCCTTAGTTCCAAGTTGCTTCTCTCCTTGATTAGTTTCCACCCATTGCTTCTTGTCCTGCCCCCAGGTGCCTTGGAGAATAGTTTGGCTCCCTCTTCTCTGTGACACCCTCTGAGATATCGGAACACTGCTATCATGTCTCCCCTGGTCCTTCTCTTCATCAAACTAGACATACCCAGCTCCTGCAACCGTTCTTCATATGTTTTAGTCTCCAGTTCCCTAATCATCTTGGTTGCTCTTCTCTGCACTCTTTCCAGAGTCTCCACGTCTTTTCTACATCGTGGCGACCAAAACTGTATGCAGTATTCCAAGTGTGGCCTTACCAAGGCACTATACAGTGGCATTAACACTTCACGTGATCTAGATTCTATCCCTCTGTTTATGCAGCCTAGAACTGTGTTGGCTTTTTTGGTAGCTGCTGCACACTGCTGGCTCATTCCCAGATCACTACTCCACTGTCCCGAGACAAAGATTAAGTCCAGGGTGTGTCCACCCTCGTGAGTAGGGCCTAAAACTACCTGGGTCAGGTCCATGGCTGTCATGGAAGCCATGAGCTCCCAAGCTACTCCAGAGGTCTCGCCTACTGATGGCAGGTTGAAGTCCCTCATGACCAAAAGTCTTGGGGTCTCAACCGCCGTCTCGGCTATCACCTCTAGGAGCTCGGGCAGGGCTGTTGTTGCATAGCGAGGAGCCAGGTATACAACTAACACGGCCAACTGCCTCCCTAGGCCCCATTTCACAAGGAGGGACTCACACCCGGTCGTCTGAGGGATCGTGGTCTCCTTCGGCTCAAGACCTTCCCTAACCATAATCGCCACCCCCCCACCCATCCCTAGGGCCATACGCTGATGGAAGGTTCGGTAGCCTGGTGGGCACATTTCTACAAGGGGTAAACCCCCCTCGAGGCCCAACCAGGTTTCCGTTATACTCACCAGGTCCAGGTCCCCCTCTGACACAAGGTCACGAATGAGGAGGGCTTTGTTCACCACGGACCTGGCGTTGCATAACATCAGCCTAGGGCCCTGGTTCTGTGGTACTTGCCCACCTAGTCTGCGATGGGAGCATGGGGAGTTGGAACGCGTGACCGCCTGTAACCAGCAGCCACGGTCCTCCAACCCCATCCATCTCCCACCGCCCCTGCCCCTCCCCAGAACCAAACTAATAGTCAAAACCTCAGTGGAAATGACCCCCCCTCCCCTTCCTCTGTTTCCTCTCTTCCGCCGGCCGGCCCAGCTCTATCCTGCCCCCTAGCTGGACTATCCCTCCCCTCCTCCCTGGAACCCCCTAAAAGCCGAATTAAAAATTTAGTTAAAAACCCCCTGAGACTGCGCCTCGCCCACCTCTCTGGATCAATTAAACCCTCCTCAAGGTGGGCCCTCGTAAGAGCGGAGGGCCAAACCTGCAAGAGGGGGGACTCCTGCAGTAGGAGAAGGTCTGCCTTTGAGTACATAGCAGGACAAAATTAATTACAGGGCATCAGTTGGTTTCGAGGGATGATTAAAAGATGTTAAAATAGATGTTACAATATAGTTCATTTCCAATAAGCCTACAGGCCAGCTCACAGAAGATAGAGTCTTAGGGTAATAAAATAAGATAAATAGACCAAATAAGGTGCAATGTCTCGGGTATGGCCTCAGAAAGTCCAGTCCGGCGTCTCTCCAGCCTCAGGCCTCGGCCTACGGTGTCAAGTCTCAGGCCTCGGCCCAGTTCTTATTAGGCGGCCTAGCCTCCAGCGCTCCACCCTGTATCCTTCCCGGCCTACCTGGCCTCCAGTGCTCCACTCTCCATTCTTCCAGCCTCCGGCCTCCAGCACTCTGCTCTTCCTGGCTCTTCCTGGCCTCTTGGTCTCCGGCGCTCATGGCCTCCAGTGCTCCTCCAACTCCTCCAGCGCTGCTCACAGCTCTTCCCGGCCTCCAATATTCCTGGCCTCGGTATCCGGCCCCACCTCCCATTCAAACCCACCCCCCTGACTTCCGCTATACACCACTCTAATAATTCCAAACATTCCATATAATATTTGCTCTATTCACGTTGTTTCACTCACATATCACCCTATCAATCTAAACATTCTTACCTAAAGGCTACATAGTACTTCCTGGTCTGATATCTATTCTGTATATAATCAATCCACTTTGCCCATTCCTGTGCATAATTCTCCTGTTTCTGATCTTTTAAAAAAGCTGAAATTTTTGCCATTTCAGCAAACCTCGCCACTTTTTGAATCCATTGATCAATTGTCGGTAAGAAATCTTTTTTCCAATGTTGAGCAATCAACAACCTCGCTGCTGTAACCATATACAAAATCAATTTTGTTTCCCCTTTAGTAAAATCCTTAATTATACCCAATAAAAACATTTGCGGGATAAATTGTATTCTTTTCTTAAATACATTTTGCATAACCCACCATACTTTTATCCAAAAAGCTTTAACCTTATTGCAAGTCCACCATACGTGAAAAAAAGTAGCATCTAAACACCCGCATCTCCAGCATTTAGGTTGAACATTTGGGTACATACATGATAACTTCTTAGGATCTAAATACCATCTGTAAAACATTTTATAAAAATTCTCCCTTAAATTCTGTGACTGCGTAAATTTAACATTCTGAACCCATATTTTTTCCCACGTATCCATCATAACCGGTTCATCAAGATTCTGAGCCCATTTAATCATACAATCCTTCACCAATTCACTTTCTGAGTCTCTTTCTAACAATACATTATATATTCTTTTAATATGTTTTGGACCAGTCTCTTTTATCTGCTTGATCAGTTCAGCCTCTTTATCCATAAAGCCGACCCTACAGTCTTCTTTCCATCTCTTCTGTAACTGTATGTAATGTAACCAATTTAAAGTGATTCCTGCGTCCAACAATTGTTCCATAGTTTTCAATTGCCATTCAACCCCATCAAAAATAAGCACATCTTTATATAAACACCCCCCGAGTGACTTAGTATTTATAATCCACATGGTGTCTGCAAGATCCAACCAAAGCGGTATTTTATAATCCCAATTAGGCCGATGCTTCTTCCATATTCTCATCAAAGCACTTCGGAGAACATGGTTATTAAATGCTTTGTCCACCTTATCTTCGTAGAACAGATATGCATGCCAACCCAGAACAAGGTCATGACCTTCTATATTCAATAGTTCAGATTTTGTTTTCCCAAACCAATCTGCCACACACGTCAGTGCCGCCGCTTCATAATACAGTCGAAGGTTTGGAAGTCTAAGGCCACCTCTTTCACGAGTGTCTTGCATGATCTTCATCTTTACTCTCGGTTTTTTCTCCTTCCAAACGAATTTATTTAATGTTGCCTGCCATTCTAACAAGGTTTTATCTGATTTAAGCACCGGTATCATCTGAAATAAGAAGATAAATCTAGGTAGAATATTCATTTTAATTGCTGAAATCCTTCCAAGCAAAGATAGTTGTAGCTTTTTCCAAACTTGAAGATCCTTCTGTATCTTTTGCCACAACACTTCGTAGTTATTTGAAAAAAGTTTTGTATTTACTTCTGCAATTTGTATTCCTAAATATTTAACTTTAGAAACAATTTCGAAGCCTGCCAGACTTACAAGTCTCTTTCTCTGAATCTCTGACATATTTTTAACCATCATTTTCGTTTTATTTTGATTCAGTTTAAACCCAGACACCATGCCAAATTCTGTAATAATATTTTTCATCTGGATTATTGAATTCAGAGGATGTGAAAGGGTAACCACCAGATCATCAGCAAATGCCCTAGTTCTGTATTCCTTTTGCCTAATAATTATACCACTTAAAGAACTTGAGTCCCGAATTGTATTCAACAAGACTTCCAGAGTTAAAATAAATAACAATGGAGATAATGGGCATCCTTGTCTTGTACCTTTTTGTATCTCAAAAGTTGTGGACAGATTTCCATTGATAATAAGTTGTGCGTTTTGTTGCTGGTAAATTGCTCCAATCGCTTGTCGAAACCGTGGTCCCATATCCATCTTTTCCAATGTCTTAGTTAGAAAATTCCAGTTCACACGATCGAAGGCTTTCTCCGCATCCAGAAAGACCAGCACTGCAGAGACCTGTTTATTCTTATCAAGATAGTCAATTAAATCTATAAGTTGCCTTACATTCTCCTTCATATGTCTGCCTTCAATAAATCCTGCTTGGTCATAATGAATAACCTCTTGGATAACTGGCATCAATCTGTTGGCAAGTACTTTAGTATATATTTTATAATCTGTATTTAGAAGAGATATCGGTCTGTAATCCTCTGGTTTCTTGGGGCCGTCTTTGTCTTTGGGTATCACTGATATAAAAGCCGCTTTCCATGAAAGAGGTATTTTACCTCCTTGCTGAATATTAGAAAATAATTCTGTAAGATATTCAATCATTTCCAATTGTAAAGTTTTATAGTAGATTGCAGTCAAACCATCAGTCCCTGGAGCCTTGGCTAATTTAAGTTGGTTTATAGCTAAAATAATCTCATCTGCAGTTATCATACGTTCCAAATTTGCCTTTTGAAGCATGGATATTTTAGTAACCCTTTTTCCTTCCAGAAAGTCATCTATTAAGTTATTCTGTATATTATCCTGTAAATATAACTTGGTATAATAATCCACAAATGATTTTTTAATCAAATCTTGTTGGTATACCGTTTTCCCTCCATATTCAATTCTAAATAATTCTATTATTCATATTCTTTCTCAAGGTGTAGGCCAACCACCTACCAGGTTTATTAGCGTTAGCAAAAGTATTATGTTTGGCAAATTGTAAGTTAGTTGCTGTTTGTTCTGATATAAGCATTTGAAATTGATCTTTCAACAACTTTATCGCCATCTGGAGTTTCACATCTTTTGGTGTTACTATAAATAACTGCTCCTTTTTTTAAATTTCATTCTCCAAATCCATCCTCTTTTTCTGTCTGCTTTGTTTATGTTTAAAATTCATATGTATCAGGACCCCACGCATATAAGCTTTACTTGCATCCCATACTATTTCAATAGGAGTACCTTTGTTCATATTAAAGCTAAAAAATTCCTTCATATGTTTTTTAAGTTCATCAACATTTTTTTCATATCTAAATAAATTTTCATTTACTCTCCATGACCTTCTTGACCTCTTCCCTAATTCAATCTCTAACCACACCGGGCTATGATCAGTTAACATCCTGGAGAATATCTTAGTTTTCTTAGCTTTAGGAAGTAGATCCGGTGTTAGCAAAAAAAAATCAATCCTTGAAAAAGATTTATGCCTATCTGAATAAAACGAAAAGTCCATCTCGCCTGGATGTTGTATCCTCCAAACATCTTTTAGTTCCAAGTAGTCTTTTAAATTAAAAAAAACCTGTGGTAGTTTAGTGGCAACCTTAGTCATTGTTCTCTTATCTATCCTTGGAGAGATCACTCCATTCCAATCTCCCATAATTAATAATAATAATAATAATAATTTAATTTTATATCCCGCTCTCTCTCCCCAAGGGGACTCGAGGCGGGGCACAGGCAATTAAAAATACAAATAAGACCACCGACAAAATACAAAATACAAAATTAAAAATGAATTAAATTGATCCTGCGCTAAAACCCATAAACTAAACTAAAAATTACCCCTAAAACCCCTAACCTAAAAAGAGACTACCCAAGGCCGGCCAGGCGAAAAAAGTGTGTCTTTAATTTTAAGCGGAAGGAGCGGAGGTCCGTGGTTGTCCTGATATCGGGGGGAAGGTCGTTCCAGAGGGCTGGGCCCGCCACAGAGAAGGCCCTTTCCCTGGGCGTCACCTGCTGACAAAGTCTAGTGGACGGCACCCGGAGAAGTCCCTCTCTGTGGGAGCGAATCAGCCGTGAGGATGTATGGGGCAGGATCCGATCCCGCAGGTAGCTAGGTCCCGAGCCATAGAGCGCTTTGAAGATGATAATTAACACCTTGAAGCGCACCCGGAAGACGACAGGTAGCCAGTGCAGCTCGCGCAAGAGCGGTGTTACGTGGGCAAACCTAGAGGTGCCCATAATTGCTCGCGCGGCTGCGTTCTGGACCAACTGAAGCCTCCGGGTGCACCTCAAGGGGAGCCCCATGTAGAGAGAGTTGCAATAATCCAGTCGGGATGTCACGAGAGCATGAGTGACTGTGCGAAGGGCGTCCCGATCCAATAGGACTTTAAAATACTCTTAAAGTTCCAATCCAAAATTTTTGAGTGAAGGATCCTGTAAAAACTTTCTTGTTGCTGATTGGGTGCATATATTCCTACCACCAAAATAGAACCAAAATCTGTATCAAGTTCAATTGCTATATATCTGCCAATATCATCCGCCTCTATAATTTTTGCTGAAAATCTTTTATTTATATATATCACCACTCCATTTTTCTTTACCAAACTAGAGGCTGCATAAAGTGTTCCCAATCTTGGATTCAATAAATACTTCTGATCTTGCAGCCTAATATGAGTTTCTTGAAGGCAGACCACATCATTATTAAATTGCTTCAAATAATAAAATATTTTTTCCTTTTTTGTGGCGAGTTCAATCCATTCACGTTCCAGGATAATAGTTTAAGCATCTTTTGGCCTTGTCTGAAACATTGAGAGCATTTGCTGAAGATCTCTCTCCACCAGGCTAGTCTTCGGCTCTGCTCCTCCCACAGCTTCAATTTCTTTCTTGCCTTTACCTTTATTCCTCTTGGTACCTTGTTGTTGGGGCTGCCCCTGCTTCTGAGATTCCTGCATTTGTCTAGTCATAGATCTAGTAACACGTTGTTCCACTGGCTCAAGTACTGGCATTTCACTAAGTGCCTTAGACGGTTCCTCCACAAAGGAGCTTAGAAGAAATCGAGAAGAATCCACTTGAGATCCGCTTGCAGCACCCTGGGCTTCCCTCTCTTTTTGTGTCTGCCTTATCTGTTCTTCTGTCTCTTTCTCAAACAGCCTCTGCTCTAAGGCGTCCAGGTCTGCTGGTGTTGGTGTAGATGTACGTGGGGGCGTTACACTTGCCTTCAGTATTCCATCATAAAAATCTCTTGCCTTATCTATAGTGTTCAGATGATACCTCACCCCCTCATATCTGAATATAACACCCATTGGGGCATCCCACCTAAACGGTATCTCTCTTTTCTTCAACTCAGCTACCAAAAATCCAAAATCCCTTCTAAGCTTTAATACCGCCGGAGGCAGCTCCTTAAAAACACTGATCAATTGTCCATCTACATGAATAGAGGAGTAATAAGACTTCTGCACAATATCGTTTCTAAAGTTTCTCTCGGTGAAATATATCACAACATCTCTCGGTAATTGCCTTTGTAGTGCTATACGTGAATTTACTCTGTACGTTTTATCAATTTTAGCATAAATTTCACCAGGATCCACTTTTAATAATATAGCCAGAGCATCAGCGCAAGCTTTTCTTAAATCTTCTCTAGAATTCTCTCTAAGACCTCTCAGCCTAATGGCATGCTCCATTGACCTAAGTTGTAACATAATAACCTCATGATCTATCTTGCGCATGTTTCCCTCCATTTCCACAAATTTCAAATCCGTTTCCTTTGCTTTAACTTCCACCTCTGAGGCCAATCGCTCAATTTTAGAATCAACCTTAATTATAACTTCAGACAGGCTCTTAGCCATAGCTTGCATATTTTTATCCAGTTGATCATGTTTATCCTGAACCGCACTCTTAAGTTGATCATGTTTATCCTGAACCACTCTCTTAAGTTCTGTACTTTCATTAGTTATGAAATTCATCAATTCTTTAAAATCCTGGGTAGTTACTGCACCAGCCTGTTCCGTTGCCATCTTTTAAACTTCCCAAGAAAAATGCTCTTCGAAATATCCAAATAAGTCAATAAATCAAATAGTGCGTTTGGCTTTATAACTTGCTCCCCCTTTCCGGATCCTGCCTCATACATCCTCACGGCCGATTCGCTCCCACAGAGAGGGGCTTCTCCGGGTGCCGTCCACTAGACTTTGTCAGCGGGCGACGCCCAGGGGAAGGGCTCTCTCTGTGGCGGGCCCAGCCCTCTGGAACGACCTTCCCCCCGACATTAGAACAACCACGGACCTCCGCTCCTTCCGTCTTAAACTAAAAACACATCTGTTCTGCTTGGCCGGCCTAGAGTAGTCTCCTGTCTATAGGACTGTTAATTTTAGTTAGGAATTTTAGTAGTTTTAACTGGGATTTTAGTGCAGGGATGTATTTAATTCGTTTTTATTGTATGTATGTTGTTTTTATGGTTTTATTTGCCCTGTACACCGCTCCGAGTCCCCCCAGGGAGATGGAGCGGTCAATAAATTCAATATTTATTTATTATATTTATTTATTTTCCGCCTGCAGCTGTCCGCTATCAGCCAGGGGTTAAGCAGAGACCAAGATCCACAAATCAGTAATTAGACAAAGCAACTAACTCTCATTTCATTTCATCTGGTAGTTAACGCCATCTTGAATCCTTTGTTCTAAGAGCTGTATCTTAAAACAGTTCACAAACTTTAATTACTTGCGTTTAGTTTCCTTTGAAGTATGAACGCTTGAAATATAGTCCTTCTTGATGGATTGCCTGGAGCGTATTTTAAAGAGTTGTTTACGGTTGTCTTGCTTCGCTAAACCCTTAGTGAAGGGGTCCGGCAGCCTGGAACTAAAGCCGCTGAGAAGGGGGGCTCTCCTTGCCTGCTCCCCAGAGGCTATAATACCTTCTGGAGAGCTACACAAGAGGCTCAACCCAACAGCGTGAGTTCTCCCATAAATTCCTAAGGATTTATGAGTATCCGAGACATTTACGATGTAATAAAAACGCCTCTACAAACTGCTGGATTGGCAAGCTCATAAAAGCCTGTCCGCGACAGCCGAAGCTCAACCCGGAAGTGAACCTATTTTTCAAAGCATCAAAAGGCAAGACAATGGATGAAAATTAAACAAGGAGAAAAGCAGCCTTCTCCTAATGGTGAGAACAGTTAATCAATGGAATGGATTGGCTTCAGAAGTTCTGGGTGCTCCACAGTGGTGGATTGCAGGCAGTATGTCCTGATACAGGCATACCGCTGCCTGCCTGAAGCACCGGGTACCATTCCAGTACAGTGCTCTGGAGGGCCCACCTGCCCACCCATCATCCTTACCTGTATTTGAACTCTTCGGTGTTTCTGTGCACGTGCACGGTGCGTATGGCACCTGTGCAATGCTCCGCCGAGCAGCTGGAGAGTCACGGAAGCTCACATAGGCATCGCTGGAGGGTAGGACGCATGCATGCACTGCGTGCGGTCATGTGGTAGACACCGGGCTCTGGTTGCAACAGGATCTGGAACCCACCACTGCTGCTCCATCTCTAAAGGCTTTTAAGCAGAGACTGGGCAATCATTTTTCTGAAATGGTGTAGTGTCTCCTGCTCGAACAGGATCCCTTCCAACTATATTATTCTATTACTTCTTCTATATCATGTGACTGGAAATGGTAAAATAGTGTCTCCTTGGGCATCAAAAAAAAAGAAAAACCATACTTGTAAAACATTATTCTGAGTTTGAAAGTGGCAATCTTTTTTGCGTACTATGCTACTTTAATTCTGCTGATAGAAAGGAGATATAGATCATTTTGAAACATATGGTACCCATTGGGTCAGTTGAAAGGGCAGCCCTTTTTCTGCAAACTATCCAATAAACCTCAGAGGTTAACATGTAACTTTGTCTCACATAACAAAAATTGACATGACATAACTGAGAAAGTGTACTTTGGAAGTGAAGCAGAAAATTTACCCTGATGTCACTTCAACGTGAAGGAGGGTTAATAAGAATGAAGCCATCCACTTATAACTTTCACAGTTGCATGCCCATTCTGGTGACAAGGCAAGCAGGGAGAAGATTAGTTAAGTTGGTTCAATGGTTAGGCTTCTAAATAAAAAGAGTTGTGCTACAAGATAAATATGTAGAGCTATTTAATTTTCCTGTTCTCATAGAGAAATGAACCAGAAAGCAGCAATAGTAGAAGTTATTTACAGTGCATACTTTGCCACTGGTAACAGCAGCACCATTTTCTGCCAATGTATAATTCTATATATTTTTTAATATTTTTTTTTATTTTTAATTAAACAAACACAACACAAAGCAAAAAATCATCTTTCGTTACATATTGTAGAAAGTGTGTCAATTGGTAACAAATAACTTTCGTGCATCTCTTCTACAGACATTACTTAAAATTCATATCAAATTATGTATTTTAAATCAAAAATCTTATATATATATATATATATATATATACACGGGAAAATCCCCGAAGCCAGCTATGCCAGCATACCTACACCCATGAAAATCTACGAAAACACACACATATATATATATATATATATATATATATATATATATATATATATATATATATATATGAAGTGGATATATTGTTACAGCTTCCTGTTAGGCCTATTCAAGGGAGGAGACAAACTTGTCATCCTTCTCTGTCCTTCGACTCAACCTAGAGACCATCCAGACAGAGACCTATTAAATTGCTGCTGTCTTTTTAGATATGTGTTAAATTTCTTTAAGGGGTGATTAATAATAATTAATTAAGAGACCAGGATGGATCCATTTCGGGCTCCTTAGCCCTCGTCAGCTGGCCATACTTTCCCTACAGGGATTTGAACTGGTGCTGTCCAGCATTCGAAGCAGGCTTCTCTATGCCTTGAGCTAACCAGTTTCCCTGATTACATCATCCTTTCTACAGGACTTTATTGAGTCTATTATTGAGACTATTCTACAGGACTAAAAAGACAGCAGCAATTTAATAGGTCTCTGTCTGGATGGTCTCTAGGTTGAGTCGAAGGACAGAGAAGGATGACAAGTTTGTCTCCTCCCTTGAATAGGCCTAACAGGAAGCTGTAACAATATATCCACTTCATCAATAAAGTCCTGTAGAAAGGATGATGTAATCAGGGAAACTGGTTAGCTCAAGGCATAGAGAAGCCTGCTTCGAATGCTGGAGAGCACCAGTTCAAATCCCTGTAGGGAAAGTATGGCCAGCTGACGAGGGCTAAGGAGCCCGAAATGGATCCATCCTGGTCTCTTAATTAATTATTATTAATCATCCCTTAAAGAAATTTAACACATATCTAAAAAGACAGCAGCAATTTAATAGGTCTCTGTCTGGATGGTCTCTAGGTTGAGTCGAAGGACAGAGAAGGATGACAAGTTTGTCTCCTCCCTTGAATAGGCCTAACAGGAAGCTGTAACAATATATCCACTTCATCAATAAAGTCCTGTAGAAAGGATGATGTAATCAGGGAAACTGGTTAGCTCAAGGCATAGAGAAGCCTGCTTCGAATGCTGGAGAGCACCAGTTCAAATCCCTGTAGGGAAAGTATGGCCAGCTGACGAGGGCTAAGGAGCCCGAAATGGATCCATCCTGGTCTCTTAATTAATTATTATTAATCATCCCTTAAAGAAATTTAACACATATCTAAAAAGACAGCAGCAATTTAATAGGTCTCTGTCTGGATGGTCTCTAGGTTGAGTCGAAGGACAGAGAAGGATGACAAGTTTGTCTCCTCCCTTGAATAGGCCTAACAGGAAGCTCTAACAATATATCCACTTCATCAATAAAGTCCTGTAGAAAGGATGATGTAATCAGGGAAACTGGTTAGCTCAAGGCATAGAGAAGCCTGCTTCGAATGCTGGAGAGCACCAGTTCAAATCCCTGTAGGGAAAGTATGGCCAGCTGACGAGGGCTAAGGAGCCCAAAATGGATCCATCCTGGTCTCTTAATTAATTATTATTAATCATCCCTTAAAGAAATTTAACACACACACACACACACACACACACACACACACACACACACACACACACACACACACACACACATATATATATATATATATATATATATATATATATATATATATATATATATATATATATATATATATATATATATATATCTTAGTATGAACATACCATAATTCTCATTTGAACATAATTGTTTTAACGTCCTTTGGCAAAAAATAATCCAAAATTAAACCACACAATGGCATTTCATTAGTTACTTCAAACATCATCCAATAACATTAAATCTTTATAACGTGTTCTAAGTAAAAATTAATTGTTTGATAACAAAATTTCTAAACCTTTTTTCCAAGTCACTGTTTACAGTTTGTATCCAAATTCCTTTTGTTAAGCCAGTACATACATACATAAATACATACATACATACATGTATGTATGTGTGTGTTACATTTTTGAGCTGATCAATAAATAAGTCAGGGAGACTAGGATAGATCTATTTCGAGCTTTTTAGCTCTCATCAGCTAGCCATACCCTTACTGGGATTCGAACCGGGGCTGTATTACATGCCAGGCGAGAGCCTTGCCATTAAGCCAGCTCGGTTCTCTTCTTGTCAGCTGAGACAGGAGGATAGTTATATATAATTGTTTCCACAACACCCTGTTAGGGCCCCAATTAAGGGAGGAAGCATACTGTTTCCTTTTCTGCCTTTCGGTTCATCACCAGAGACCATCTAGACAGAAAGCAATGAATTCCGTTGTGTAATTTTTTTTATATGTGTGTTACATTTTTGAGCTGATCAATAAATAATAAATAAATAAATATATATTGATAACTATATACATTGTCATTTCATCATCATCATCATTATTATTGCTTTTTCTTTTCTATTATGATGATGATGATGATGATGATGATGATGATGATGATGATGATGATGATGATAATCTTTGGTGAGATTCACAGCCTTTGGGGCTGGTTGGTAGCTCAACAGCTTGAGTCCTAACCAAAGACCTAGGAACTGTCAAGGTAACGTCAGAGGATATAAGCAGTTCCAAGCGGGGTGGCCCTTTGTAGAGTCAGAATGCTCAAGTCTGGCAAACCTAGAACCTCCACATAGTGAGGCAGTCCCCTAGGTATTGCTCCAAGGGCTCCAATCACAATTGGGACAACATACAACTTCCTCCTCCACAGTCCCTCAACTTCAATTTGCAAGTCCCGATATTTTGTGATTTTTTCTTGCTGCTTATTTTCAATTCATGCATCACCAGGTATTGCAATGTCAACGAACCATACTTTTTTCTTTTCAATTATTGTTATATCAGGTGTGTTTTAGGACAAGTGCCTGTCAGTCTGAATTCTGAAGTCCCACAAAACTTTCTCTAAAACTTTCTTAACCTGGACTTCCGGTTGAGTCGCGGGCATCGCCGGCAGGCTTTTTCGAGCCTGCCACCCCAGCTGCCCGTAGAGGCGTTTTTAAATCATCAAAAACGCCTCGGAAAACTCCAAGCTCCTAAGGATCTTGTGAGAGAGCCAGTGCCGTCGGGTAGAGTTCCTTGCGGAGTACCCCAGAGGGTTTCTTTTGCCTCTGGGGTGCGAGCAAGGAGGGGCTCCCCTTCTAAGCAGCTGTTTGCTCCGAGCATCTGGGAACCTCCGCTTTTAGCGGAATAAGATGCCGCATTCAACCTTCAATCCACATTCCAAACAAGCCAAGGAAAGTGCCCTGCTTAATTCGCAAGTATTTAAAGTCTGTGAAATTTCTAAACAATAGCAGCGTTGAAACCTGAATAGTATGGATTTAGAACAAAGGATTTAAAACAAAGGATTTAAAATGGCGTTAATCTCCAGTGGAAAGGAAACGAAAGTTAACCGGTTTGTGTATTCCAGTTTGTTATAAAGTAACCTACCCTGGCCGAAAGGGAAAGGAGAAAGCAAGTATAAAAAACTCATTTAATATATAATCTGATATATTTTGAAGAGTATTTTGTGAGAAGTTGGGAAGAAGTTTGCTTTATAAGCATGGCAACGAAGCAAGGGGGAGGTCCCCCAGCTGGCGCAGCTCTAATGCAACCGCAGATAGAGATAATAAGCCTTCAGGATTTGAAAAACTTTATAGGTAAAGAAATTAAAGAAGTCAAAGGAATGGTCCAGGATAATATGGATAAATATGAACAGCTTGATAAAAATATACAAATAATAGCTAAGGGTCTGTCTGATGTGGTGCTTAAGGTGGATAATAAAGTTGAACAATTGGCTTTGGACCTGGAAACTAAAATGAAAGAATCTGATTTAAAATTTGTGGAAGTTGAAGGAAAAATACAAAGGATTGATAATGAAATAACTATGATGCAATTTAGATCAATGGAATTTGCTATCAGATTGAGGGGAATCTGGGAGAATCCTAGAGAAGATATTAGAAGAATCTGTGGGGACGCTTTGGCTACGCTACTGAAACTGGATGATTCCGATGAGATTTTTTTTAAGATTGACAAAATTTACAGAGTAAACTCACGTGCAGCACTACAAAGACAACTACCAAGAGATGTGGTTATATATTTTACTGATAGAAGCCTTAGAAATGATATTTTGCAGAAGTCCTTTTATTCTGTTCTTCAATAGATGGAAACCAGATTGGTGTTTTTAAGGAGTTACCACCAGCGATGTTAAAGTCTAGAAGGGATTTTGGATTTTTGGTAGCAGAGTTGAAGAAAAGACAGATACAGTACAGGTGGGATGTTCCAATGGGTATTATACTGAGATATGAAGGTGTGATATATCGTTTGAATACCTTAGACAAAGCAAAAGAATTTTATTATGTAGTACTGAAGGCAAGCGTTATACCTCCACGCACATCTACACCAACAGATACTGAGATTGAAGAGCAGAAGCAGTTTGAAAAAGAGACAGAAGAACAAATAAGACAGCTGCAAAAAGAAAAGAAAACCTATGGTGCTGCAGGTGGTTTTCAGGTGGATCCTTTAGCGCAGAAGCAGGGGAAGCCCCAACACAACGAGTTAAGAAAGATAAAGGAAAGAAGCAAGTTGAAGCCAAGGCAGAAGCAGGACTGAAGATTAGTCTTGTGGAGAAAGAATACAGCAAGGAGGCAAAATATCTTCCTCATGGCAAGCGGCTTTTATATTGTTGATACTTAAAGATGAAGATGGTCCTAAGAAGCCAGAGGACTATAGACCAATATCTTTTTTGACTACAGACTATAAAATTTTTGCTAAAGTACTAGCCAACAGATTGATGCCAGTTACTCAAGAGGTAATTCATCATGATCAAGCAGGATTTATCGAAGGTAGACATATGAAGGAGAATGCAAGGCAACTTATAGATTTAATTGACTATCTAGACAAAAATAAGCAGATCTCTGTAGTGCTGGTTTTCTTGGATGCGGAAAAGACCTTTGAGCGAATAAACTGGAACTTTCTAACCAAGACTTTGGAAAAAATGGACATGGGTACTTGGTTTCGACAGGCAATAGGAGCAATATATTAACAACAAAATGTACAACTTATTATTAATGGAAATTTGTCTATGAGTTTTGAGATACAAAAAGGCACAAGACAAGGTTGCCCATTATCTCCATTGTCATTTATTTTAACTTTAGAAGTCTTGTTGAATACAGTTTGGGACTTGAACTCCTTAAATGATATAGCTATAAGGCAAAAGGAATATAGAATTAGAGCATTTGCAGGCGATCTGGTTGTTACCCTATCACGTTTTTTGAATTCAATAATCCAGATGAAAAGTCACTCGGGGGTTGTTTATATAAAGATGTGCTTTTTACTGATGGGGGCAGCTGGCAGCTGAAAACTCTGGAACAACTGTTGGAAGAAGGAAGATCAAAGAGTTGGATTTATGGACAATGAAGTAGAACTGATAAATGTCATGTTGGAGATGGGGGGGGGGGAAATATGGGTTAAATTGTGAATGTTAAATTTACACAGTTACAGAATTTAAGGGAGAACTTTTATAAAATGTTTTATAGATGGTATTTAGATCCTAAGAAATTATCATGTATGTATCCTAATGTTCAACCAAAATGTTGGAGGTGTGGGTGTTTAGATGCTACATTTTTTCATATATGGTGGGCTTGTAATAAGGTTAAAAAATATCATGTAGCTTTTAGGTAAGAATGAATAGACTGATAAGGTAATATAAGCAAGTGGAATGACATGAAGAAAACGAATAACATATGGGTTGTTTGGAATTATTAGACTGGTGTATAGTGGAAGTCTGGGGGGTGGGGTGGAACGGGAGGTAAGATTTATATGAATTAGCTTAAAAGATGGGGATAAGGGGGTAATGTTATTTTATGAGAAATTTATATTATGTTGGGTGGGAGGAGGAGGGTACAGTATTTGTATTTGATCTATATTATATGTATGGGGGGGGGAGGGGGAAAATTTGTTTGTATAAAACTCTTTCAATTTAAAAAAAAACTTTCTTAACCTGATGTTCCCAGTGATTTTTGCTGTACTCAAATCCAAACTTCTGGCACAATTTCCAGTGAATGATCTTAGCAACGTGGTCATGGCATTGTAGGTAGTCAGTTTGTGAAATTTTGCTGCACCCACTGATCAGGTGGTCGATTGTCTCATCTTTCTCATTACAGAGGCAACATTTGCTGTTGGTGGTAACATGTTGAATTTTTGCCTTCATGCAGTTTGTGACTAAGGCTTGTTCTTGAGCTGCCAAAATAAAGCCTTCTGTTTCTTTTTTCTGATCTTAACCTGTTCCAAGTCCTGATCTTAACCAGTTCCAAGTCAGTTTTTGGTCAGCTTTGCCTTCAATACTTTTCAAGTATTGGCTATGCAAGTATTGGCTTTGCTTTGCTTTTCCAATTTTCAGCTCATTTCTCAATTACTTCTTTCTTATATTCAGCTTTTGACTTAGTTGTCTTTAAAAGGCCTCCTTTATTTACTTCCTTAATCATTGGTTCTTCACTTTTCTGAATGTAAACATTCAAGCTACGTCTTTCTTCTTCCACAGTCTGCTTTACTTGTAGGAGTCTTCGGCCATCTTCTGCTCTTGGTAGATATAATAGGTCAACATCACTTTTAGGGTGCAAAGCATGATTCATTATCATAAGCTTCCTCATTTTTCTGTCCAAATTGTCCAACTCCATCTGGGTCCAGTCAATTATTCCTGCAGAGTATCGAATCACAGGTATAGCCCAGGTATTTATGGCTTTTATGATGTTTCCTCCACTCAATTTGGACTTTAATATCTTGCGGATTCGTTTAATGTACTTGGTTGAAGTTAGTTCCTTGACTTTATTATGCATTACGTCAGAGGCCTCTAAAATCCCCAAGTACTTGTAGCCTTCTTCTGGTTTTACTGCTTTTATCATTTCTTCATTCTCCAGTTCTATTCCATCATCTTCTATGACCTTGCCTGCTTTGGTTGCCATCGTTGCACATTTCTCATTTCCAAACTGCATACCAATGTCTTGGCTAAATTCTTTTGTGCTTTCAATTAATAAATTCAGTTCAGCTTTTGTTTTACTAAACAGCTTCAAATCATCTATGTACATCAAGTGCGAAATTTTCAGTCCTTTCTTTGCAAGTTCGTATCCACAGTTCATCTTCTTCAAAATGATTGTTAGTGGTAGCATTGAGAATATAAAGAGAAGGGGTGAAAGGGAATCACCCTGGAAAATGCCTTGTTTAATTTCAACTTCACCCAGTTCTTCTTCATTAGCCATAAGTTTCGTTTTCCAGAGATTCATTGAAGTTTCCATGAATTTTTGTATGTTGCTGCTAATGCCAAAGATTTCTAGGTATTTCTTGATCCAGCTATGGGGAACTGAATCAAACGCTTTCTTATAGTCTATCTAAGCCATGAACAGGTTGCTTCGTCTTTTCTTTGAATTCTTTAGGATTAGCTTGTCAATCAGCAGATGGTCCTTTGTGCCTCTTGAATTTTTGCAGCATCCTTTCTGTTCCACAGGAAGCAAGTTATTTCTTTCCAAGTATCCATAAACTTGGTTTTCAATGATACCAGTAAGGAGCTTGTATGTTGCTGGCAAACAGATGATTGGCCTATAATTTCCAGGGTCCTTTCCTTTTCCTTTATCTTTTTGGATCAAAAATGACCTTCCAGTTGTCATCCATTCATCATTTTTAGGTGTTTTTAAGATCTGGTTCATTTGGGCTGCCAATCTTTTGTGGACACTTGTAAGTGCCTTTAACCAGAAGCCATGTAGCTCATCTGGTCCAGGTGCACTCCAGTTCTTCACTTTTCTTGACTGCCTTTGCACCATTTCTTTTGTTATTTTCACATCTTCCATTTTATGCACTTTAATAGAATCCTCAATCTGTTTGATCCACTTTGCATTTCTGTTGTGCTTCTTGTTGTTTTCCCACAAATTCTTCCAAAATTTCAGAGCTTTCTCTTTATCAGGCTTTTCATTTATTGTTACTCCACCTCCACTTTCTAAGCTCTTATAAAAGTGGTGCTGATTTGCTCTAAACTGTAGGTGTTCTTTGAACTGAGTTACTCGGTTTTCATACCTTTTAATCTTTTCAGTAACGGCAACAACCCTCTGCTTCAGCTCTTCAATTACTACCGCGATCTCCTTATTCTCTAAATCGTATCTTGCTTCCAGTGTGCTTTTGATCTGCTTGTTCTTTAGCTGACCTTGCCTTAGGTTCTTCAAGTTGCTCAGGTCTCCACAAAATTTTTTGATCTTCAATTCCTAACAAGGGGTCCTAACAAGGAGAAGGGCGGGGTATAAATTTAATAAAATAAATAAATACAATTCCACCCGAATTTTCCACTTAGGCTTCCTCTTCTTGCCTCTTTGGTTCTTTTGTATTTTCAAACCCAATTCTTTGGTGGTTATGAAGGCTGCTGCATACATCAGCTGGTTTGTTTCAGCTACTGTAGTGGTTTGAATGGTTTGCAAAGCCTCGTTGACCTTTTTTAGTACCTTTCTCAATTCTTTCCGGTTCACTTGGTTCAGCTTTGGCAAATGTGTTCTTTCAGCATCTTCCATTTGATGCTTTAGTTTCTCAGCTAATTGAACACTATCTGTTGGTGTTTGTTCTTCAGTGCTTCCTTGTTCTTTATCTTCATCCACTTCAGCAGCCTCTTCCTCCCTTTCTTCCTCAGTTTGTTTTTGAATCTGCAAATCATTCTTGATGCTACTCTTCTTTGTTGGTATACTCAGACCATTAGTTGCTTTCTCTTCGATTCCTATTAATTTTGCTTTAGTGAAAAATTTGTGGCTTAGAATTACACGTCGTTGGTCCATTAGCCTTTGTTCACTAATATCACTGTCCATGTGGTTCATCTTCCAAATCTTATACATTCGTTTTTGAAATCCACATTTTGCTGGCTCAGATTGATAGTAAGCTTCCATAATAGAGATGTTTTCTTCCCTAGTCCAGATTTTTCGCTTTTTCTTTTCTATTATTATTATTATTATTATTATTATTATTATTATTATTATTATTATTATTATCATCATCATCATCATCATCATCATCATCATCATCATTATTATTATTATTATTATCATCATCATCATTATTATCATCATCAGCTTGAGTCCTAACCAAGGACCTAGGAACTGTCAAGGTAACGTCAGAGGATATAAGCAGTTCCAAGCAGGGTAGCCTTGGTAGAGTATTATTATAGTTATTATTTATTAACAAAAACTCATTTGCTATTTATATCAAATTTCCCCTCATCAAATCAACACACGTATGTACCTTGTTATCATTATCAATTATTTATTTAAAAAAGCACTCTAAAAGTTGCTAAATTGCTAATTACTAAAATTGACTAGTTTTTTGTTATCAACTTTCATGTATCAACCTGTAGTCTTCCAATAGTAGTAAAGTCTTATTTCTTTTGCCATTTGTGGAATTAATCTTCTATTTATTTCCTTATTAAAATTTTTGTGGACTTCTCTCTGCATCTTATTGCTTGTTACATCTCTCAGGTAGTCTCAATGCCCTCCATCTGCTACTTTAATTAACTTATCTTTTGTTGTCAACAGTGCTTCTGATAGGTTTTTTCTCCTTAAATCCATCATTTTTTCTCTTTTTTCTTCTTCTATGCCTTGAAATCTGGGCTAGAGTTCCTGTCCATCTAATTCCCTTTTCCATACTCCCCTTTTTCCACTTTCAACTACATTCACTCCACTAGTAAGGTCGTCAGTTGTCTTGTCTTTGCAGTCATTTTTGGGACTCTAACCCCATCATTTTTTGGTGTAAAAAAACTCTACGTTTTCCATCTTCTTCTCAATTACTTCTAGTAAATTTTGAATTCCAGACATAATGTTTTGCAACACTAATGTTTCTTTTGAATACTGTGCCATTTTCCCAAACTGGTAGACACTGCCACTCTGGCTTTCAAGACTTTTTTAAATTTTGAGTTAGCTTAAATGCAAGTTCATTTATGATCTTCAAAAAGAAAAAGGGTTCTGTTTCTTTTTCTCACCCACTACCAGTAAGGCTCTCAAAGAGCACCTGTATAAACAATTTGTGCTCTTGCCTCTTATCACTTTCTGTAAACGAGTTGCAGAACCATGAGATTCGAAGTCAGTGAGATCAAAGGGAAAAAAGGGAAAGTGCGGTATTTCAAAAAACTCAAGCCTCTAGCCTCCAAGTGACAGTATTGCATCTTTTCACTTTCTGATGTTATTTCAGGCTTAAGAAAAACAAAGTTCTTAAATGGAATTTAGAAATTAATAACAAGTAATAAAAACCCTTATTGGAATAAGGGAGAAGATTTTAATTCATAGTTTAAAAAGTAGAATTAAAAAAATAGAAGAAGAAAAACTCATCTGTTCACTTTAAAAAGAAAGAAAAAGTTGTGCGCACTTCAATCCACAAAGTAGAGTTACAAAGAAAAAAACACACTATCCAAAGCAATCCAATGTAGGTTAATTTTCCACTTATTTTCTTCTGTTTACGGATTTAATTTAGCTTAAAAAAAGTTTGGGCAGTCTTTTTCAAAACAGTAAAAATTCCTCACCAGATGGACACACTTACTCTTTCCGCTTCCCTTCCGTTCTGGAGTCATCACAACTTCGTCAGCCTAGGCTGCCTTTTTGTCGCTGGCTAGAAGAACTTCTCTTGGATCAATCAGGGACTTTGTGTGGTCCCTGAGATCAGCAAGACATATTCTTTCTGTTCACCATCTGTACAGGACAGTTTAGGTCCGATTGGACCGTCCATTGGCAAAAATATTGGTGGCAGTCTCAGAGCATCGAGACCTCACATCTGTTTCGTCACGAGGTTGGCTCCTCCCCTCTATAATTCTACATTTTGAAGTCATCCCCAAACAAATTGTTTAATAGAGGATACTGTAATTTGTATTGGTGTTATATCATAAAACTCCTATACTTACTCCTAACTTACTATATAGTTATTATGGCACAATCATTTCAACAATATATTGTTTATAAAGAGTAAAAAAACAAAGTATATCTATGCTAAGTATTTTATGCTACTATATAATTAAAGTGATCTTAACATTTATTTTGCTCATATATAATACAGGTCTACTATATAACGTTACTAAGGAAAAACAGCTCCTGTCAATGTTTTTCAGCTGCTGTGTTTATTTGGAATGATCATTTATTAAGATGAGTCTCTTTTGTATAAGTTTACTAAAATAGTGCTGGCAGTTTATTCCTTTTTATATCCAAGTCTCCAAATAACTCAGTCCTACCCTCCCACCCTCCAACACACATACATTCATTTTGTCGTCGTAAAAATCCAGTCTAATGGGGGGGGGGGAGACTAGGGATGACATGATAGCATTCTTCCAATATTTGAGGGGCTGTCACAGAGAGGAGAGAATTAACCTATTCTCCAAAGCATCTGAGGCCAAGACAAGAAATAATGGATGGAAACCTAACAAAGAGAGATCCAATCTAGAATTAAGGAGAAATTTCCAGTCAGTGACATTAATGAATCAGTGGAACAGCTTGTCTCCAGAAGTTATGGGTGCTATATCACTTTAAAAGAAGAAATTGGAGAACTATTTGTCTGGAATGACATAGGGCAGTGGTGGTGAACCTTTTTTTGGCTCCTGTGCCAAAAGCGGGGGGAGCACAGAGGGGATCATGCATGGGTGTGCCATACCCATAATGCCATGCATGCAATTCCCCGTGTGCAAATGCTGATGTGACCAGCTCCCACCACCCCACTTTTGCTGTGGTTTTTTTTTGCTCTCCCCAAGTTCCAAAGGCTTTGTAGGAGTCCATGGAGGGCGGAAACAGCAACCACCCCCCCCAGATGCCATCAGAGGCCTCAGGAGCTTCCCTGAAGCCTCTGGAGGGCAAAAAACGAACCTATGGGGAACACAGAAGTTCGGGAATGGTGACTTCTAGTTTGTCCGTAGGGTCGATTTCCGACCTTTGGAGCCTTCAGGAGGCTTCCCTGAAGGCAGCAGAGGGCAAAAAACAGACCTACAGACAAACTGGAAGTCACTTCCGGTTTGCTTGTAGCACCTGTTTTTGCCCCCCGGAGCTTCAGGGAAGCCTCCTTAAGGCCCCTGAAGGCTCCGGAGGGCAAAACATTGACCTACCAGGGAACCTGGAAGTTCAGGAATGGTGACTTCCGGTTGGTCCATAGGGCCAACCTCCAGAGACTTCAAGGCCTTCAGGGGGCTTCAAGGGGGAAATGGCAGAATGGGTGGCCATCCTTCATGATGAAGATGCACCTGAGCTAAGGGATGCTGGAATGTTCCTGGGGGAGCTGAGGGCAAGTTTTGAGGATGAGGTGAAGGCCCAGGAGGCAGAGGGGGAGATACAAGATACAAGAGCTAAAGCAAAGGGGATGGCCAGTGAAGGAATACATTCAAGAATTCTGGAGAGTTGTGGGAAAGCTGTGGCACTGGCCAGAATGACTCCTTGTCTACCATTTGAAACCCTAATAGACTGCACTAATAGACTTGATAAGCCCACCAACCATGTTAAAACTTGGGATCCAAGTGAGGAAGATGTCCAGAGCCTTGAGGTTCAAGCAGGTCAATGGCTCACTGTTGGGGGGGTGGGGTTGTTCCTGTTACATACTTAACTGAGCCCATGAAGCTGGAGATGGGTCAGCACTGAGAGATCATCCAGTTTGTGATCATCCCAAAAATGACAGAAACTGTGATTTTGGGATTAGCCTGGTTGGACATTTGGGGCTCAATAATATTGGTGGGAAGGAGGAACAAGAAGTTGAGGCCAGGGAGATGCCCTCTCCATTCCCCATACAACTGAATTGTGCAAGTCATGCCGCAGGAGATAGATGGCAAGAGCCCAGAATACTCAAGGGCCAGATCGGATTGGCCCCCAGAGACCCAAATGATCCCCAGAGAGTACCAGGACCTGGTGCAGATTTTTAATGAAAAGGAATGTGATGTACTGCCCCTTTCAATGCCCCATGGACTATGCAATTGAAATCTTGCCAAGAGTGAAACTGCCTAAGCCTAGAATGTACTGTATGACCCCCAGAGAAATGAGGGAGCTAAGAGAGTACATCAACAAAAATCTAGCCAGAGGCTTCATCCAATTGGCTAAATCCCACGTAGTGGCTGCAGTCCTATTTAAGGGGAGGAAGACGGTACTATGAGGTTATGTGTGGATTTTAGAGGGATCAATGGGGTGTGTGTGGAAAACATGTACCCTCTCCCCCTCATGAAAGACATGATAGCTGAAGAGCGTGAGAGGGGAGATCTGGTTTAGGTGAGTAGGGTGGAGCAGGGAGGCAGAATTGCGGGCACTCCTCGGATCTTGTTGGCTGTCTCATTCATCACAGTTTGATTTTGCTTCAGATGAGGGAGAGGGAGAAAAATTGGAAGTGCCTGCACAATGGGTGGACAAGGGGAGGAAAATCTTTCACAAAGTGATCTGCGAGTGGGGGGGGATTTTCCTGCTGATCCTCCTTTCCTTGGGAATGATTTATGTGAGAACAAAGCATACCCATTTGGCCTAACTGCATACCGGCAGAAAGTGGGATGCTTTGGTGGGCAGGAGCTCTGTGGAAGCCCTGCAGCATGACAGATGGAGGAGGCAGGGGATATCGCTCCTTCTTCCTTTGTGCCCCAAAAGTTGCTTGTGCCAGAAAGGAGCAGCCCAGCCCAGCCCACCAGGTCTTATTTTTGGGGAAAGATGGTTGGTGCCTTGGGTGCAACTCCATAACAATTGAAGCACCACTTAAACACCATCACCATCAGTCAATTGCAAAAAGTGATTTTATTCCATACAGCTTACATCCTGAGACAATATCTGTAATACCATGAAACATCCAGTTCTGCCTATCCTAGGTCCTTGGAAAGGACTCAAGAAGTAGACAAAAATGCCAAATCCAGTCTGAATACCTGGCTGACTATGTAATGAACAACAACAACAACAACAGCAACAACAATAATAATAATAGAGTTTTGAAGCTTTGAGAGCAGCTGAAATCAAAAGTAATTTTAATAGTATAAAATCAAATGGCACAAAGCTCTTCCCTTTTTCCTCTTAAAGGCTAGAGGTAAACAGTGAAAGAAATTTTATTAATATTGTAGACCAAAATAAATTCAGTAGAAAAGCTCCTACATCCTATTCTGAGTTAACTGCTCAGCCTACAAAATGTAAGTGAAAACGTAAGCACCATTCCACTGTAATTTCAAAGAGTATGGTTATTATTTTGTATAATTGTCATAGCTATTAGCTCCATGCTTTAAATTACATGAATCAGAGAAGTCTACCTGCTTTCATTCCTGGAGCCAAATGACATTTATTTAGCACCAACAATAATCATTATACCCCAGGAAGAGGAGGGGAAAATGTTTCATTATGCAATGTTGCATTTAAAAAAAATAGGAACAGAAAAACAAAAAGTTAAATATACTTATATATGAATAATATCTGTGTACCCAGCATTACTCACCATCAGGGAAATTGTGACTGTGGAGAAGTATCACAGAGAGAAGTTTATTTTATCTTTTAAGCTGTGCAAGTGGCAAGTTATTGCATATAAACTAAAAATAGTGAGCAATAGCTGGCAGTCCTTAAATGAATTCCACGATGAAGCAGCAGAGAAAAGTCATGTTTCTCTCTCCTACTTCATTATGCAGCCCTTTCCCACTGTTAGTTACCAGCTGTTCTACATCCCAATAGTCCACAAATATATCTAGCTGCATGTAAATCAGGAAATGAAGAACCTTTAAATCTAATATATATGTCCTCTATATATGACAGAACATTTAACAAATCTTAAAAGTTATACCAGATCCCCAAAAGCTAACAAACATTCAAAGTTACAATACACACACACACACACACACACACACACACAAAGGGTACATACAACCAGTGGTGGGATTCTGCTGCTTCAGGACAATTCGAGCAAACTGGCAGTAAAAATTCTGGCTGGCCACACACACATACCACCCCCACTCTGCCCAGACACTCATCATCTTGTCCGCTTGGCTAGCATAGCTGCTGCTCCTATCTGTCTGGCTGCTTGCCTTGACCACATTGGCTCTGTGGGCTGGCCACCTTGCCACCTTCATCCTGGCCAACCATGTGGCCCAGATCCATTGCCTCTGAGGTGGCTCAGCTGCCTGCCTGTCTGGTAAGCATTCCTTTGCCTCTTTGCTGGTTTGAACGGCCTGTTACAGGGCCTTCCTAGGACTCCCCCTGGCGTGTTACAGGCCAAAATGAAGGGTCTCTAGGCCTGATCTGCCCTCACTACCCCATTTCCCATGGCTTTACTGTACTTACTTTTCGAAGAGCTGCAGAACAGGCTGGATCACATGACAGAGAAGCCAAAGTCTTTTACTCAGCAGCCGGGGAAGCTGTAAGAATGTGAGATGTCAGGAAAAAAGCTTTCTCCATCTGAATAAAGTCTTTGGCTTCTCTGCCACGAGGGCCTGAAAGCTTAGTTTTTCCCAGTCTGGTCAGGTTTAGTTTGGGTACAGTCTGCTTGCTGCTGACTGGCTCGTTCGAATGAGCAGCTTCATGGATTGGGGCATAGCAGCCAATAAATAAGGGCCTTGCATTTCAGCCTTATGAGACAAAGGAGGCTGCTTCTCCTTTCATTGGTTGTGCTTCTAGGCCTAGGCCTGCTTTGTTTTACTCAGAAGGTGGTGAAAATATTTTCCTTACATTTCACATTCTTACAGCTTCACCATCATCTGAATAAAACACTTTGGCTTCTGTGCCAGTGGGTCATCTTGTCCTCGTCCTCTGGAGATCTTCAAAAAAGTAAAATCTTCAAAAAGTACGTAATAAAATAAATGGCATGATTAACATTTCCATTATTTTCAATGGGAAGTAAATGTAGCTTAGCATGAATGTAACCTATTAAGATTATGTCTAAAAATATAAAAGAACTATAGATGAAAAATGTCCCTGATTTGCAATTAAATCATTTATGTCCATTCTTTGATTTTTGTAGCAAATTGTACATTTTTGATTAGATAAAAGAAAAGTGAATATTCATTGAGAATCAATCTGTTTCTTCATAGTTCCTCTCTTTAAAAAAAAAAAGTCTTTATTAATATCAATATAAAAAACAAACATTTAACAATTATAGGATAGGGGTAATGGGAAAAACATACATAGGTAGAGAGAAAAAAAGAAAAAGGAAAGGAAGCGAGAGAAAAAAGAAGTGGGGAAGGGACATACCGGGAGTATAACTACTCCCCTAATTTATAAAGATATGTTTGTCCCAGTCTAACATCAAGAGAGAGACCAATGTGCCACAGACCACCGGCTGTGAGTCCCTCTGCGTGAAGTGGGGCCTAGGGAGGCAGTTGGGCTTGCTGGTTGTATACCTGGCTCCCCGCTATGTAGCAGCAGCCCTGCCCGAGCTCCTGGAGGTGATCGCTACGGTGGCAGTGGAGACCCCCAGACTCTTAGTCATGGGGGACTTTAATCTGCCATCGTTGGGCGAATCATCCGAGGTAGCTCGGGAGTTCATGACGGCCATGGACCTGACCCAACTAATTCAAGGCCCCACTCACGAGGGTGGACATACGCCGGATCTCATCTTTGTCTCTGGCCAATGGAAGAGTGATCTGGGTATAGGGGATATAGTCATCACGCCCTTGTCATGGTCAGACCACTCACTTCTCCGGCTCGACTTTCCGACCGCTGCTCCCCTCCGCGGGGAGGCGGAACCAGAGTCTCCAATCTGGTACCGCCCCAGGCGCCTGATGGACCCGGATGGGTTCCAGACGGCGCTTGGGCTATTTCCTGTATCCCTGACCCGTGCCCCGATAGAGAACCTCACGGCCGCATGGAATAGTGCGGCCGTGGGAGCCTTGGATCGGGTCGCGCCCTTGCGGCCTCTCTTGCGGCGCCGAACCACCCTGGCTCCTTGGTTTACCGAGGAGCTGCGGGTGATGAAACGCCGCAAGAGATGCCTAGAAGGAAGATGGAGGTCTACCCGATCTGAATCTGACCGGAAACAGGTAAGAGCCCATTTACGGACTTACATTGTGGCGCTGAGAGTGGCCAAATGCCATCATTGTGCTACTCTCATAGCATCCGCAGAAAACCGCCCTGCCACCCTGTTTAGGGTGACCCGCTCCCTACTTCAACAAAGGGTGCGGGAAACCCCGTTACAGGGTAGAGCAGAGGAATTTGTGACTTTTCTGCAGGAGAAAACCGCTCAGATACAAAACGGGTTACCCTCCATTGATGGCCCAGCGGGATGCCATGAGACAGATCTTGTTTGGGAGGAGTTTGACTCCGTTACTTCTGATGATATGGACAGGTTACGTGGGCGACTGCGAACCACCACATGTTTATTGGACCCGTGCCCCTCCTGGCTTGTACTGGCATCCTGGGAGGTGACACGAGGCTAGCTCCAAGAGGTTGTCAACGCATCCTTAAGTGAGGGTTCCTTGCCTGCTTCCCTAAAAGAAGCGATGGTGAGGCCCCTCCTTAAGAAGCCCTCTTTGGATCCAGCTCTTTTAAACAACTACCGTCCAGTCTCCAACCTTCCCTTTGTGGCGAAGGTTGTTGAGAGTGTGGTGGCACAACAGTTTCCCCGTCACCTGGAGGAAGTTGACTATCTAGATCCGCGCCAGTCCGGCTTTCGACCCGGGCATAGCACCGAGACGGCATTGGTCGCGTTGGTTGATGATCTCTGGAGGGCCAGAGATGGGGGTTGTTCCTCCATCCTGGTCCTATTAGACCTCTCGGCGGCTTTCGATACCATCGACCATGGTATCCTATTGCATCGGCTGGGGGGGTTGGGAGTGGGAGGCACCGTCTTACGGTGGTTCTCCTCCTACCTCTCTGGCCAATCGCAATTTGTGTTGGCAGGGGGGCAGAGGTCGACCTTGAGACCACTCACTTGTGGGGTGCCTCAGGGGTCGGTCCTCTCGCCTCTCCTGTTTAACACATACATGAAGCCGCTGGGTGAGATCATCCGTGGTTTTGGGGTAGAATACCATCTATACGCTGATGATACTCAGTTGTATATATCTACCCCAAACCACCCCAACGATGCCGTAGCGGTGATGTGCCAGTGCCTGGAAGCCGTGCGGATCTGGATGGGAAGTAACGGACTTAGGCTCAACCCGACCAAGACCGAGTGGCTGTGGTTTCCGGCTGCCCGATTCAACCAGCTCACTCCATCGCTGGCCATACGGGGCGAACATCTTGCCCCTGTGGATGGGGCGCGCAATTTGGGTGTCCTCCTGGATTCCCGGCTGTCCATGGAAGATCAAGTGACAGCTGTGGCCAGGAGGGCGTTTTACCAGGTTCGCCTGGTTCGCCAATTGCGCCCCCTATTAGATCAGGACGCCCTGCGCACAGTCACTCATGCGCTCGTGACATCCGGACTGGACTATTGTAACTCTCTCTACATGGGGCTCCCCTTGAGGTGCACCCGGAGACTTCAGCTAGTCCAGAATGCAGCCGCGCGAGCAATTATGGGAACCGCTAGGTTTACCCATGTAACACCGCTCTTGCGCGAGCTGCACTGGCTACCTGTCGTCTTCCGGGTGCGCTTCAAGGTGTTAATTATCATCTTTAAAGCACTCCATGGCTCGGGACCTAGCTATCTGCGGGATCGGATCCTGCCTCATACATCCTCGCGGCCGATTCGCTCCCACAGAGAGGGACTTCTCCGGGTGCCGTCCACTAGACACTGTCAGCGGGCGACACCCAGGGGAAGGGCTATCTCTGTGGCGGGCCCGGCCCTCTGGAACGACCTCCCCCCCGATATCAGGACGACCACGGACCTCCGCTCCTTCCGTCTTAAATTAAAGACTCACTTTTTCTGTCTGGCCGGCCTAGGATGAGTCTCTCTGCCTCTGGGGTTTTATGGGGAATTAGTATTATTTAGTTTTAATGGGAATTTTAGCGCAGGTTATATTTAATTTGTTTTTAGAATTGTTGTATGTATTTGGTTTTTATTCTACCTGTGCACCGCCCCGAGTCCCTGTGGGGAGAGGGTGCGGTTTTACAAATTAAATTATTATTATTATTATTATTATTATTATTATTATTATTATTAATTATTATTTACAATTGTATTTAGATGTTTACATATATATCTATAAAATTGTCTCAGGTTCACCATTATCTTGTTTGTTCCTTGTATATCTTTCACCATAGTTTTATCTAATTAGTTTCTTTGGTATCCGTTATTCTCTTATTGTACCATATATACCATTTTCCCCAGGATTGGGCATAAATTGAGTTTGACTTGTCTTTTAGAATATACGTTAGCTTATTGGATTCTGCGCATTTGAAAATTTTTGATATAATTAAACCCTCTGTTGGTGGGTTGATATTTTTCCAATGTTGCGCTATGGCCATCCTAGTCGCTGTTATAATGTGAGTGAAAAGGTACCAATCTTGTTTTTGGATTTCGTTTGGCTTAATGCCTAGGAGATATAATTCAGGTTTAAGGGGAAAGTTGGTACCTATTATTTCCAGGAGCCAAATTTGTATTTTTTTCCAGATATGAATAATAGTTGGGCAGGTCCACCATTGCTGAAAAAATGTACCCTTGGCCATTTTACATTTCCAGCATCTGTCTGAGGAATTTGGAAACATATGTGCAATTCGGGCTGGTGGTAGATACCACCTGTAGAGCATTTTGTATGCGTTTTCCTTAAAGGAGGAAGACAGGGTCATTTTCATGGTTTTCCCCCAAATTGTTTGCCATTCTTCTAATGTAATGTTCCTTCTAATGTTCCTCCCCCAGGCAATCATGGCACCTTTAATTATTTCTTCACCAATATGTCTCTGCAGTAACCGTTTGTAAACTTTAGAGATAAATTTCGTCGGAGTGTCCCACAGAATCTTATCGATATCTTGATTTGTTAAACATATTCCGAATTCTTGTTTATCTTTGTTAAATTTGGATACTGCCTGAGTATATGACCACCAGTCTATCTTCCAACCCCTTAGTTGTAAATCTGCCCGCGTTCTGATGTTACCCCGTTTGTCTATCAGGTCTCCATATGTTAGATTTCTTTTTGGGTTGTGAACAGTTGGATAGGTTACTGCTTCGATTGGAGCTAACCATCTTGGGATTTGGGTGTATAGTTGTTGTTTAATTCTCCGCCATGTCATAAAGAGGGTCGCCCTAGTCTGGTGGGTGGTAAAACTTTTGGGTTGTCTGTTATTTTTGGGCCAAAGGGATGAATGCCAGCCCTGAAGCAAATCATAACCTTCAGTTGTTAATATCTGTCCTCTTATTAGGGTGACCCAATCCTTGACCCAAATTAAAATCGAAGCATGATAGTAGAGTTCCCAGTTTGGGAGTCCCAAACCTCCTCTCAATTTGTGTTCTTGAAGCATTTTCTTTTTTATACAGGATTTTTTCCCCTGCCAGACAAATTTCAATGTAATGTGATCTAATTTTTTGGGGGAAATTTTATTTAGCTTTACAGGAGCCCTTTGAAACAGGTATATCCACTTTGGGAGGATATAAGCTTTTATGGCAGCTATCCTCCCTAACAGTGATCGTGGGATTTTGCTCCATTTTTCAAGTTCCTTAGTCATTTCATTTGTTAGTTTATTATAGTTTAATTCTTTGATCGCAGAACATCTATTGGTTAGCCGGATTCCCAAATATTTGACTTTTTTAACAATTTCAATTCCCAATAGTTTCTGTATCTGTTCCTTTTGTTGTCCTGTCATATTTTTAGCTAGCATTTTAGTTTTTTGTTTATTAATTTTTAAACCGGCCACCTCTCCATATTCTTCTATTGTTGTGATTAGTTTTGGTCCTGAGGTCAGGGGTTCTTCTAACACATAAACCAGATCATCGGCAAATGCCTGGATTTTGTATTCTTCCCCTCTGACTTGCAGTCCTCTAATACTTTTCTCTAGTCTAACTATATTTAGGAGGGGTTCCAGCGCCAAAATAAATAAAAGGGGTGATAGTGGGCATCCTTGTCTAGTACCTCTACATATTGGAATCCGGTCTGAAACGGCCTTATTAAGTAGCAACCTTGCTGATTGTGTTGTATAAATGGCCTGGACAGCGTTAGTGAATTTAGGGCCGAATTTCATAATTTGTAGTTGTTGTGTGATGAACTTCCAGTTAACCCTATCAAAAGCTTTTTGTGCATCTAGGAAAATCATACTCATTTCTTTATTTGGGTGAGCCTCATAATATTCTAAACAATTAATTATTGTCCGTACATTATCTCTTAAGTACCTATCTGGTAAAAATCCATTTTGGTCTTGATGGATATAGTTAGATAGAAATGGTTTCAATCTTTCGGCCAGAATTGTCGCAAATATTTTGTAGACAACATTTAAGAGTGATATAGGTCTATAATTTTTAATTTGGGTTAGGTCCGAATCAGGTTTGGGGATTAGAGAGATATAAGCCTCGGTCCATGATTGGGGTGTTTTCCCTTTTTCCAGAGTTTCATTAAATAAATCTTTCATTTGTGCGACCAAAATCTCCCAAATACCTTTATACAGTTCTCCCGGTATTCCATCTGGGCCTGGGGTTTTCCCATTTGCCTGTTTCTTAATTGCGTTTTCTATCTCTTCAGTTGTTATTTCTGTATTTAATGTGTTTTTATGTATATCTGAAACTACTCCAAGGTGTTGTTTGGTAAGGTAAGAGTTAATCTTTTCGTTTTGTTGTGTCTCATCTGCATAGAGTGAGCTAAAGAAGTCTTGTGCTATTTTTAGTTTGTGTTCCATAGTGTTTGCTATTTTCCCATTATTATCTTGGAGAGATTCTATTTTTCTTGTTTCTTTTTCTTTTCTTAACCTGTATGTCAACCATCTTCCAATTTTGTTTGCATGTTCAAAGTGGGATTGCCTACATTTCTTTATTTTTCCCGCATATATACATCATACGCTCGAAGCCACAAGTTCCTCGTGAGGTACACGTAAAACTAACTAAGAAATCTATACGAGAGGAAATTCTTAAGAAATCTAGAGATCAAACTTATACATATAAAGGGAATGAACTCATAATTCTACCTCAAATACCAAGAAATGTAAGAGAATGCAGGAGGAAATATGACTTTCTTACCACACGCCTCAGGAAACAGGGAATCCGATATAGATGGCGCCTCCCGGAAGGCTTAACATTCACATGGCAAGATCAGCACATTAAGTTAGCTTCCTTCCAAGAGGCACATGATTTTTTAAAACTACAACAATCTCTAAACGATCCAGAAAGTGAGGAAGAAGGTGAAAGAACCAAAAGTGAAGAAGACCTAAGAATGGAGAAGACGACAAGAAATCCTAACGGTCGAGAGGTTAGGACAGTAGAGGAACAAAAAACATCAAATGGAAAGACACCACACCACCAGATTGAAACAAGATCAAAGATGCAGAAAGCTACAAGTAGATAAAAATGGAAAAGAAGAACTTTGCCTCTGCTCTGTTAATATTAATGGGTTAAATAATCCGTCTAAGAAAAAGAAAATTTGGCTAAATTTACAAAAAGAAAAATATGATATAATATGTCTCCAAGAAGTTCACATAAGGAAAAGGCAACTAGAGTTTTGACTTGTCCAAAATTGGGGAAACTCTACGCATTCCTGGCCGACCAAAAGAAGAGAGGTGTGATTGTCTGGATGGGAAGTAACGGACTCGGGCTCAACCCGACCAAGACCGAGTGGCTGTGGTTTCCGGCTGCCCGATTCAACCAGCTCACTCCATCGCTGGCCATAGGGGGCGAACATCTTGCCCCTGTGGATGGGGCGCGCAATTTGGGTGTCCTCCTGGATGCCCGGCTGTCCATGGAAGACCAAGTGACAGCCGTGGCCAGGAGGGCGTTTTACCAGGTTCACCTGGTTCGCCAATTGCGCCCCCTATTGGATCGGGACGCCCTTCGCACAGTCACTCATGCGCTTGTGACATCCCGACTGGACTATTGTAACTCTCTCTACATGGGGCTCCCCTTGAGGTGCACCCGGAGACTTCAGCTAGTCCAGAACGCAGCCGTGCGAGCAATTATGGGAACCGCCAGGTTTACCCATGTAACACCGCTCTTGCGCGAGCTGCACTGGCTACCTGTCGTCTTCCGGGTGCGCTTCAAGGTGTTAATTATCATCTTTAAAGCGCTCCATGGCTCGGGACCTAGCTATCTGCGGGATCGGATCCTGCCTCATACATCCTCACGGCCAATTCGCTCCCACAGAGAGGGACTTCTCCGGGTGCCATCCACTAGACTTTGTCAGCAGGCAACACCCAGGGGAAGGGCTCTCTCTGTGGCGGGCCCGGCCCTCTGGACCGACCTTCCCCCCGACATTAGGACGACCACGGACCTCCGCTCCTTCCGTCTTAAATTAAAAACACATCTTTTCTGTCTGGCCGGCCTAGGATAGTCTCTCTGTCTCTGGGGTTTTATTGGGAAGTTTTTTAGTATAGCTTAGTTTTAATGGGGAATTTTAGCACAGGTTTAGGTTTAATTTGTTTTTTAAAGAAATGTTTGTATATATTTATTGTTTTTTTTTTAATTCTTCCTGTGCACCGCCCCGAGTCCCTATGGGGAGAGGGAGCGGTTTACAAATATTAAATTGAATTGAATTGAATTGAATTGTCTATGATAAAAGAAACTTAGTATCAAAACAAATATATGCAGATAATGAGGGCAGAATCTTACTATTGGAAATAAAAATTGGACCAAAGATGGCCCTCCTAGCCAATATCTATGCACCAAATGTAAATCAAAGGCAATTTTATAAAAAAAACTATTAGATAAATTAAACTAATTAAACTATGATCATATTTATATAGTACGTGATTTCAATGCAATTGCGGATATAGAGAAAGATTATAAGCCAGGATCTAAGATCCCAAGACACAAATTGAAACGGAAAAAAGTATTCCCCCAAACATGGGGTGATTTGAGGGATCAGCTAGGATTAAGGGATGTATGGTGGGACTTACACCCCTTTGAGAAGCAATTTACATATTACTCCCCCAGACATAAATCATGGTCCAGAATAGATATGGCTTGGGCATCGACAGTAGCGGCTGAGGAGATCGAATCTCTTGAAATTGGGCCGAATACTTGGGCAGACCACCATCTGTTACTAATGAAATGGGCAATTGTACAGGTTAGGACAAGATGGTCTATGAGAGCCAATCTCATGAAAGATGATAAATTCGTAAAAATGACCCAAAATGAGCTCCAATACTTCTTTCTTGAAAATAAAAGACAGGACACATCATTACAGAATATATGGGACATGGCTAAGGCAGTAATAAGGGGAGTAGCAATAAAATATACGGCTAGAAAATGGAAATTAGAGAAAGAAAAAAGAATGGAATTAATAATAGCACTTCAAAATCAAGAGAAGGAAGCCCAGAAAGATCCACAAAATATAAAGGTAAGAGAAAAAATTAATTTTTTGAGACATAAAATCTCCCTATTAGTTCATAGTTCCTCTCTTGCCATCCTCTAAAGCTCTTAACTGCTTAACTGCTTGGTCTTAATAATTTGTCTATTTAGAACAACATAAAGGAAGCAGGAAAAAAAGCAACAGAATTCCTAAGGAAGCACAATGCCTACAGCTAGAGGCCCTACAGTGATCTCTAAAGTGGTTTGTTTAATCCCTTATCTTTGTATTGTTTTGATGCATGAAGGATCAAATACTTAGCCATTCTAATTCTACATTCCTTATTTACAGAAAACATATCAAAATTTAGAATGAAATCCACTGGGAGCCATCTGATATAAGGCAGGCTCTTGGTCCTTCTAACCAAAAAGTGTTTATCGATAGAAGAGAATATTTATAGCTCAGGATTGAACTGTGGGGTCCTTGGTGCTCCCTGTGATGGGCTAGCTGCTAAAGCAAGGTCATGGCACACACTTGAAAGTAAATCAGGAAGACTGTAATAGGGAGGGTCTGTCTGTCTGTCTCACAAGAACAAAGAATGCTTATCAACAGGAAATATGCATGTGTAAAGCTTGTAGCAATTATAGGTAGTTAGAAAGTTGATAAAAGCAACAAGAATTAGGCAACTTGCAGACCTCAGCTAAAAGTTAGGAATAGAGATGGCCGACAACAAATGAAATATCTATTAGATAACTCCTGGAGCATTCATTAGCCAAGGCTTAGGAATAGGACAGCTATAGACCAATAGAACAAATTGTAGAATTATTGCTAAAATGTTTATTAGAGGATAATTCTTCTTATTTCACCTTGTTCCGCCTTCTCCTTTAGTGAAAATATATAAAGCTTTCTTAATCCTTTTTCTTGGTTCTTGGCCTTTTGACCAGGAACCCTTTTCCTTGGAGTACTCCAATAAAAAGCAAGCAGAAAACCTGCATCTCACGTCTGGCATCCATCATTGGCTTCGGCACCAGGCTCAGACCCGAATTGGGGACAACAATCTGGATTCCATGCCTGGATTCAATTGGAAGGCACCAAAAACTACCAGAGGAGGGCCCCTGGACGAGTAAGACTAAGTGGCTGAAAGGTGTGTGATTGCTGTGAAATAAAACTCCCAGTCGGTGACCAGGACTGTGTGTTTCTGCACTGCCAGCCGCCCTGAGAGCTCATGAGTCTTTTGATAGTGATTGAGTACTCTGAAAAGCAAGGGGTAATGCAGAGATCCGGCGTGTCCCACTGATGCAAAGTGTGGGTTGACTGAGTGCTATGAGCCATTGTCTAAATGAACGTCCAGCCTCGGTAAGATACTTGGTGACTTCTTAATTGAACTCAAAGGCTGAAGCCCTGAAGAAAACAAGGAGCAGAAACCAGTGGAGGAACAGAAAGAGGCAAAATGTGGAGGAAAGGTAAGGGCTGGACAGCAGATGTCCCAGGAGATAAGGGGTATCCATCTGAGTTCCAGCCCAAGGTAAAAGGCAAACAAAGGCAAAGACCGGATGGGAGACATCCCAGGGGATTAGAGGAATCTACCTGAGATCTGGCTTTGAAATGGGAAACAGGTAACAAAAAGGCATCCAGTCCAGGAGTTGCCAAAAGGGAAGCTGCTCAAAGATTTGCCAGTGGGTTGTATTTTGCCTCAATCTGAGATATTAGGAGGAGTAGATATAAGGATCAAAGGCAGCCTTTTCACATTATTGTATGTCTGTCTGGCCTCAACTTCCCTTGGACAATCCAGAAGATTTTTGGCCATTTCAGGAACCTCATAATATTGAGCTACTAAAAGCAATATTGCAGAAACAAAAGATTCAGACAGATACGATATTTGAGTTTATTTGTGAAACTTGTTAATAGTCCATTTCTGTTAGAGGAGTGTGGAGGTAGTGTATATGTGTTTCTATGTTGTGTCATTTCTAAGACTTGGGAGAGGAGTAAGACCCTCTAATAACAATAAACAAAAAGGCTTTATTATTATTATTATTATTTCATTATTTCATTATTATCATTGTCAAGGAAGGTCTTGAGCCGAGAGAGACCATTGTGCCACAGACCACCGGTTGTGAGTCCCTCTGCGTGAAGTGGGGCCTAGGGAGGCAGTTGGGCTTGCTGATTGTATACCTGGCTCCCCGCTATGTAGCAGCAGCCCTGCCCGAGCTCCTGGAGGTGATCGCTACGGTGGCAGTTGAGACCCCCAGACTTTTAGTCATGGGGGACTTTAATCTGCCATCGTTGGGTGAATCATCCGAGGTAGCTCGGGAGTTCATGGCTTCCATGACGGCCATGGACCTGACCCAACTAATTCAAGGCCCCACTCACGAGGGTGGACATACACCGGACCTCATCTTTATCTCAGGCCAATGGAAGAGTGATCTGGGTATAGGGGATATAGTCATCACGCCCTTGTCATGGTCAGACCACTCACTTCTCCGGCTCGACTTTCCGACCGCTGCTCCCCTTTGCGGGGAGGCGGAACCTGAGTTACCAATCTGGTTCCGCCCCATGTGCCTGATGGACCCGGATGGGTTCCAGATGGCGCTTTGGCCATTTCCTGTACCCCTGACCCGCGCCCCGATGGAGGACCTCGTGGCCGCATGGAATATTGCGACCACGGGAGCCTTGGATCGGGTCGCGCCCTTGCGGCCTCTCTTGCGGCGGCGAATCACCCTGGCTCCTTGGTTTACCGAGGAGCTGAGGGTGATGAAACGCCGCAAGAGATGCCTAGAGAGAAGATGGAGGTCTACCCGATCTGAATCTGACCGGACACAGGTAAGAGCCCATTTACGGACTTACATTGTGGCGCTGAGAGTGGCCAAACGCCATCATTGTGCTACTCTCATAGCATCCGCAGACAACCGCCCTGCCGCCCTGTTTAGGGTGACCCGCTCTCGCCTTCAACAGAGGGTGTGGGAAGCCCCGTTACAGGGTAGAGTAGAGGAATTTGTGATTTTTCTGCAGGAGAAAATCGCTCAGATACAGAACGAGCTAGCCCCCATTGATGGCCCAGTGGGATGCCACGAGACAGATCTTGTTTGGGAGGAGTTTGACTCCGTTACTTCCAAGGATATGGACAGGTTACGTGGGCGACTGCGAGCCACCACATGTTTATTGGACCCGTGTCCCTCTTGGCTTGTACTGGCATCCTGGGAGGTGACACGAGGCTGGCTCCAAGAGGTTGTCAACGCATCCTTAAGTGAGGGCTCCTTGCCTGCTTCCCTAAAAGAGGCTATGGTGAGGCCCCTCCTTAAGAAGCCCTCTTTGGATCCAGCTCTATTAAACAACTATCGTCCAGTCTCCAAGCTTCCCTTCTTGGCGAAGGTTGTTGAGAGTGTGGTGGCACAACAGTTTCCCCGTCACCTGGAGGAAGTTGATTATCTAGACCCGCGCCAGTCCGGCTTTCGGCCCGGGCATAGCACCGAGACGGCATTGGTCGCGTTGGTTGATGATCTCTGGAGGGCCAGAGATGGGGGTTGTTCCTCCATCCTGGTCCTATTAGACCTCTCGGCGGCTTTCGATACCATCGACCATGGTATCCTATTGCATCGGCTGGGGGGGTTGGGGGTGGGAGGCACCGTTTTACGGTGGTTCTTCTCCTACCTCTGGCCGATCGCAATTTGTGTTGGCAGGAGAGCAGAGGTCGACCTCGAGACCCCTCACGTGTGGGGTGCCTCAGGGGTCGGTCCTCTCGCCTCTCCTGTTTAACACATACATGAAGCCGCTGGGTGAGATCATCCATGGTTTCGGGGTAGAATACCATCTCTACGCTGATGACACTCAGCTGTATATATCTACCCCAAACCACCCCAACGATGCCGTAGCGGTGATGTGCCAGTGCCTGGAAGCCGTGCGGATCTGGATGGGAAGTAACGGACTCAGGCTCAACCCGACCAAGACCAAGCGGCTGTGGTTTCCGGCTGCCCGATTCAACCAGCTGACTCCATCTCTGGCCATAGGGGGTGAACATCTTGCCCCTGTGGATGGGGCGCGCAATTTGGGTGTCCTCCTGGATGCCCGGCTGTCCATGGAAGATCAAGTGACAGCCGTGGCCAGGAGGGCGTTTTACCAGGTTCGCCTGGTTCGCCAATTGCGCCCCCTATTGGATCGGGATGCCCTTCGCACAGTCACTCATGCGCTCGTGACATCCCGACTGGACTATTGTAACTCTCTCTACATGGGGCTCCCCTTGAGGTGCACCCGGAGACTTCAGCTAGTCCAGAATGCAGCCGCGCGAGCAATTATGGGAACCTCTAGGTTTACCCACGTAACGCCGCTCTTGCGCGAGCTGCACTGGCTGCCTGTCGTCTTCCGGGTGCGCTTCAAGGTGTTAGTCATCATCTTTAAAGCGCTCCATGGCTCTGGACCTAGCTATCTGCGGGATCGGATCCTGCCTCATACATCCTCACGGCCGATTCGCTCCCACAGAGAGGGACTTCTCCGGGTGCCGTCCACTAGACTTTGTCAGCGGGCGGCGCCCAGGGGAAGGGCTCTCTCTGTGGCGGGCCCAGCCCTCTGGAACGACCTTCCCCCCGACATTAGAACGACCACGGACCTCCGCTCCTTCCGTCTAAAATTAAAAACACACTTTTTCTGTCTGGCCGGCCTAGGGTTGTCTCTCTGTCTATGGGGTTTATTAATTTATTGGGAATGTTATTTTAGCTTAGCTTAGTTTAATGGGGATTTTTAGCACAGGCATAGGTTTAATTTGTTTTTAAATATGTTTGTATATATGTTGTTTTTATTCTTCCTGTGCACCGCCCCGAGTCCCTATGGGGAGAGGGAGCGGTTTACAAATTAAAATTTTTTATTATTATTATTATTATTATTATTATTATTATTATTATTATTATTATTATTATTATTATTATTATTATTATTATTATTATTAATTTTACTTAAAAAGGGATTTGGAAAAAATGGAGCTTATTGGCTTGTGAAAACTCCCTAAAATAATAATAATAATGATTGGTTTGCCTGGAGAAAGTATGAAAGGAAATATTTGTATGTAGATTTTTATGCAAGCAGTTTGAATGGAGGATAAGCGTATAAGTATGCTGATGTGTAAATGCTTGTAAATGTGTAAATAATGAAAGGGGTTCATTATTTTGATTCCCTTTCTTATAAAAAATCCCAGTGCTCCTCCAGTTAAACTGGAGGACTCTGAGACTGGTCTGCCACCTCCTGCTTACTGATGGACTGGGACACTCCAGACAAGGAGATCCCAGAAAAGGGGGGAGGCTGAGCAACAATGTAATCAAACAGTGAGTGAATCTTGTGAAATCCCATCTCGTTCAAAACTAAAACCAGAGATGCAGGCTCACTCCGAGAAAATATAGTGGTGATGATGACAGGGACAATATGCGGCTACAGAATTCTCAATCTCAATAAAAAATTATTATTATTATTTTTTTGACATAAACACAAATAATACAAACTTCACAACAAAAAATGCCAATATCACTAAGTCATTTTTCCTTACAAACTATCAAACTATCAATTTTTAAGAATGTATCATTTTATCGCAGGTTTCTATAATGTTCTTTATCACTTATTTATTTTTCATATCAATTATTACAATTCTTATATCTCAATTCCAATTTTACTAGTTGTTTTAACATCCTTTTATATAAGACATAATTGTATAATGGCATTCTCTTTATAAAACCAATCAAAAGAGAGAGAGAGAGAGAGAAAAGAAAAACAATATCGACAGATAAATAGATTTAGATAAGTTTAAGAAGGAAAAGCCCATTCTGGATAATGTCCTATAAAGGACATTCTGGTCGGGTATCCATAAATTCTGTGCTCCTCTGGAATATTTATTATTCATAAGTAATCTCATTTTATTAATTTTAAATCTAACAATTTTATCATGTAATTTAATATCAATATCCACAGTTCTTATCAAGTATTTTAACCTCAATCTATTTCTTCTTTAATAATATCTTTAGATCCTGGCTAGCTATTAATATCACTTATTTAATCCATCATATCCCTATAGATTCCATATAATTGTCTAGGATTTTATAGGTGGCTGTTAATTAATTGATCATTTACCAAGAGTATTCTATAACCATCTAAATAGCATAACTTCCCATCTAAAGATAAGCAAATATATATCATTAACTAAAACATTTATTATAATTAGTCTTATTGTAGGCATCTATGATTATTATTAACAATCAATTAACTGATAATCCTTGATGATAATTTAAACACAGCCTAATTAGTTAATACTCATTAAGGGATAGAAATTCCTCTTTTCAGACGTTATCTTTCCAACAGTGGATTGAATTTGTCTCTTTTATTCTCCATCTCTTTTTTTCCCTCTTCCCAGGTTCTTTGCAAACTTCCATTGGCACATTGTGATCCAATATAGCTATCCAATCATGACGCTGACCAACTCCTTTTCTCATATATTGTTTATTTTTAAATGTCAAGTTTATTCCTGATGTGGTTTCGCCTTTCTTTCCTTTTCCTCTTTCTTGCTTTTGTCAGTCAGGTTGAAATCCAAATTTCTGATAACGTCTTGATGTTATCCCCTTTCCTGTACTTTCCCCTTCATTTAATAGGTTTGCATCAGCGTTATCCTCCTCAGTTGAATCCAGTCCATTATCACAATTGCTTTTGTTTTCTTCTTTAATTTCTTTAATTTCTTCACTTGATATAGTAAATAATTTTCTATCGAATATTGCATGATATTTTTTATTTCATTCAAAATTTCAACCAGAAGCTCCTGATTTTCTGCAGTGAATATAATAATAATAATTAATAATAATAATTTTAATATTTCTAAACCGCACCCTCTCCCCACAGGGACTCGGGGCGGTGCACAGGCACAGTAAAACAATAAATACATATAAACATTTCATTAAAAATAAATTAAATCTAACCCTGCGCTAAAATTCCCATTAAAACTAAGCTATATTATAAAACCCCAATAAAACCCCAAAGACAGAGAGACTATCCTAGGCCGGCCAGACAGAAGAAATGAGTTTTTAATTTGAGACGGAAGGAGCGGAGCTCCGTGGTCGTCCTAATGTCGGAGGGAAGGTCGTTCCAGAGGGCCGGGCCCACCACAGAGAGAGCCCTTTCCCTGGGCGTCGCCCGCTGACAAAGTCTAGTGGACGGCACCCGGAGAAGTCCCTCTCTGTGGGAGCGAATCGGCCGTGAGGATGTATGAGGCAGGATCCGATCCCGCAGATAGCTAGGTCCCGAGCCATGGAGCGCTTTAAAGATGATAATCAGCACCTTGAAGCGCACCCGGAAGACGACAGGTAGCCAGTGCAGCTCGCGCAAGAGCGGTGTTACATGGGTAAACCTAGCGGTTCCCATAATTGCTCGCGCGGCTGCATTCTGGACTAGCTGAAGTCTCCGGGTGCATCTCAAGGGGAGCCCCATGTAGAGAGAGTTGCAATAGTCCAGTCGGGATGTCACGAGCGCATGAGTGACTGTGCGAAGGGCGTCCCGATCCAATAGGGGGCGCAATTGGCGAACCAAGCGAACCTGGTAAAACGCCCTCCTGGCCACGGCTGTCACTTGATCTTCCATGGACAGCCGGGCATCCAGGAGGACACCCAAATTGCGCGCCCCATCCACAGGGGCAAGATGTTCACCCCCTATGGCCAGAGATGGAGTCAGCTGGTTGAATCAGGCAGCCGGAAACCACAGCCACTCGGTCTTGGTCGGGTTGAGCCTGAGTCCGTTACTTCCCATCCAGACCCGCACGGCTTCCAGGCACTGGCACATCACTGCTACGGCATCGTTGGGGTGGTTTGGGGTAGAAATATACAGCTGGGTGTCGTCAGCGTATAGATGGTACTCTACCCCAAAGCCACGGATGATCTCACCCAGCGGCTTCATGTATGTGTTAAACAGGAGAGGCGAGAGGACCGACCCCTGAGGCACCCCACACGTGAGGGGTCTCGAGGTCGACCTCTGCTCTCCTGCCAACACAAATTGCGATCGGCCAGAGAGGTAGGAGGAGAACCACCGTAAAACGGTGCCTCCCACTCCCAACCCCCCCAGCCGATGCAATAGGATACCATGGTCGATGGTATCGAAAGCCGCCGAGAGGTCTAATAGGACCAGGATGGAGGAACAACCCCCATCTCTGGCCCTCCAGAGATCATCAACCAACGTGACCAATGCTGTCTCAGTGCTATGCCCGGGCCGAAAGCCGGACTGGCGCGGGTCTAGATAATCAACTTCCTCCAGGTGACGGGGAAACTGTTGTGCCACCACACTCTCAACAACCTTCGCCAAGAAGGGAAGGTTGGAGACTGGACGATAGTTGGTTAATAAAGCTGGATCAAAAGAGGGCTTCTTAAGGAGGGGCCTCACCATAGCCTCTTTTAGGGAAGCAGGCAAGGAACCCTCACTTAAGGAAGCGTTGACAACCTCTTGGAGCCAGCCTCGTGTCACCTCCCAGGATGCCAGTACAAGCCAGGAGGGACACGGGTCCAATAAACATGTGGTGGCTCGCAGTCGCCCACGTAACCTGTCCATATCCTCGGAAGTAACGGAGTCAAACTCCTCCCAAACAAGATCTGTCTCGTGGCATCCCACTGGGCCATCAATGGGGGCTAGCTCTTTCTGTATCTGAGCGATTTTCTCCTGCAGAAAAATCACAAATTCCTCTGCTCTACCCTGTAGCAGGGCTTCCCGCACCCTCTGTTGAAGGAGGGAGCGGGTCACCCTAAACAGGGCGGCAGGGCGGTTTTCTGCGGATGCTATGAGAGTGGCGCAATGATGACGTTTGGCCACTCTCAGCGCCACAATATAAGTCCATAAATGGGCTCTTACCTGTGTCCGGTCAGATTCAAATCGAGTAGACCTCCATCTTCTCTCTAGGCATCTCTTGTGGCGTTTCATCACCCTTAGCTCCTCGGTAAACCAAGGAGCCAGGGTAGCTCGCCGCCGCAAGAGAGGCCACAAGGGCGCAACCCGATCCAAGGCTCCCGTGGTCGCAGTATTCCATGCGGCCACGAGGTCCTCCATCGGGGCGCGGGTCAGGGATACAGGAAGTGGCCCAAGCGCCGCCTGGAACCCATCAGGGCCCATCAGGCGCCTGGGGCGGAACCAGATAGATGACTCAGGTTCCGCCTCCCCGCGGTGGGAGGTGGCGGTTGGAAAGTCGAGCCGGAAAAGTGAGTGGTCTGACCATGACAAGGGTGTGATGACTATATCCCCTGTACCCAGATCACTCTTCCATTGGCCAGAGACAAAGATGAGATCCGGTGTGTGTCCACCCTCGTGGGTGGGGCCTTGAATTAATTGGGTCAGGTCCATGGCCGTCATGGAAGCCATGAACTCCCGAGCTACCTCGGATGATTTGCCCACCGATGGCAGGTTAAAGTCCCCCATGACTAAAAGTCTGGGGGTCTCAACTGCCATCGTAGCGATCACCTCGAGGAGCTCGGGCAGGGCTGCTGCTACATAGCGGGGAGCCAGGTATACAACCAGCAAGCCCAACTGCCTCCCTAGGCCCCACTTCACGCAGAGGGACTCACAACCGGTGGTCTGTGGCACAATGGTCTCTCTCGGCTCAAGACCTTCCCTAATGACAACCGCTACCCCACCACCCCTACCTAGGGCCCGGGGCTGATGAAAAGCGCGGTAACCTGGTGGGCACATTTCAACGAGGGGGAGTCCTCCCTCGTGGCCCAACCAGGTCTCCGCAATTCCTACCAGGTCCGGCTCCCCCTCTGACACAAGGTCATGGATGAGGGGGGCTTTGTTGACAACGGACCTGGCATTGCAAAACATCAGCCGCAGGCCCTGGCTCTGTACTCCCTGACCACCTAGCCTGCAGGGGTTGTGGCACCCGACCGTTTGCAACCAACGGCCACGTGCCCCCAACCGGGAGGATGGAACTTGTCTCCCCTCAAACCTGCCTCTCCCCACGACCCTATTGATAGGTATGCCCTCCACCGGGACGACTCTTAGTTCCCCCCTACTAACGGCACCGTCCGCCTCCCTCCGTCGCCTGCTGGCCTGGCCCTCTCTTTCACCCTCTGTCTCTACCTGTCTATAATGCCCACCCCCCTCCCTGGTACCCCCTAAAATAGAGAACAACCTACGACTTAAAAAACCCCTAAGACCACGTTTCTTCCACCTCTCCGGATCAATGAGTCCCTCATCAAGGCTGGCCCTCGTTAGAATGGAGGGCCAAACCTGCGAGAGCGGGGCCTCTCGCAGTCGTAGCAAGTCTAGCTTCGAGTACATGGTATTAATAAATAATTAAATATAAATAGATAATTATTTATAAATATACAGTCAATGATGTAAATACATAAATAAAAGCATGGGTCCTAAGATTTTAAAAAGCATCGTTTGGCCGCAATTCCAGATGTATCTATATGCGTAGACATTTTGGCGAATCCACAAAATAAAGAAACGTAAATCCAATTACCTTGTTAGTGGTTAGTTTGTCTCTGTTAGTTTGTCTCTATTCAGTGTTTCCCAAAATTTATCTGCTCGTAAGTGTCCACCCACAATTTTTCCAAGAGCGACACAATGTAGCAAAGTAGTTTAAATAGCTTTAAAATGTTTCAATCTTTTTTGTTAGAAGAGGAACAGAAGCAAAAAGAAATAGAGATATAGTCCTTGATTAAGTTTAAAAATGCGCAATAAAGTGTCCAAGTAATTGTAAGATTGTAAAAGTAATCCAAGTTTCAAAGTTTTAAGTAAAATGGAATAAAAAGAAAAGAAGATTAGAAAAGTCAGTCATGATCCAATCCCTTTCAGCGCAAATGGAAATGGCTATGTCCTTTGTTACGGTTCAATCCGCCATTTCAAAGCATTCTGTTAACGGGAGAAATCCCACAATCCAATTAAAGTCCACCACTTATCTTTAGGTTCAAAGCTTTACTAATAAAAAAAAAGTTTTTTTAGCGAGGTGTTTCAAATGCAAAACAAAATACCTTCCCGATGTTGTACTCTCTCTTTTAAGCAATTCCTTTCATTCCGGAGATTCTCCCACTGCCTAGTTCCGCTCCCCAAAAAGGGGGGGGGATGTCTTCATCTCCCTAGAGACTTTTGCTTTGTGTTGGGCAGGGATCTTGCGGGACCCCTGAACCCAGTGAAGACTTGTCCCCTGTTCACCACCCCTCCAGGGCAGTTTAAGATCTTATTGAACTACGGGGGGACAAGATCCAGCCGGGTCCCTGCAGTTTAGGGAACCCGGTTGTGTTGGCGCGGGAGGCTCCGCCTTCTTCCCGTTTCTTGTTTTTCTTTCTCATTGGTATTGTGCTGGTTTGGGCTTTTATGATCATATATTTCTTTTCCCCTTTAGAATTTTCATCCAAGGAATCTTTCCTAAGTTCTCTCTGAGTTTATTAAAATCAGCTATTTTAAAATCTAAGACTCTGGTATCATTATGTCCTATTGCTTCTCAATCTTATATGGAATCCAAAAATGGAGTTCCCTAAATTAAGACTCTTGGAAAAGTATATGAAATATGGCAAAAGAAAGATGAGAGTCCAGAGGACTTTTCTTGAAAGGATATACCAGAATTTTAGGTAATACACTGATTAAGCCTCAGATAATCAGGAAATGGTAAATATGATTTTTATAGTGATGCCAGCAGAGGATTTATTTATTTTTTTAATTTTATTTAGATTTATACCCCGCACCTTCTCCTAAAAGGACCCAGGGCGGCGCACAGGAAATTTAAAACATAACAAATATCAAAATACAAAATTTAAAAACATATTAAATTCCTACCCTGTGCTAAAATCGATTAGAATCCCTCAAATTAAAACTATCTAGGAGCAGTCACAATGGGAGGTAACGCTAGGCCGGCTTCATGGAAAAGGTGTGTCTTAAGACACTGGCAGAAGAGGCGGAGATCAGAGATGGTACGTAGTTCAGGGGGTAAGTCGTTCCAAAGGGTAGGGCCCGCCACAGAGAAGGCCCTTCCCCTGGGTGTCGCCAACTGGAATTGCCCGGCCGACAGCACCCTGAGAAGGCCCTCCCTGTGGGAGCGGATCGGACAAAGGGATGTATGGGGCAGGAGACGGTCTCACATATAACTAGGTCTCGAGCCATGGAGCACTTTAAAGATGGTCATCAAAACCTTGAAGCGCACCCAAAAGGCCACAGGCAGCCAGTGCAGCTCGCGCAGGAGCGGTGTTATATGGGAGCATCTAGAGGCTCCCGTAATCACCCGTGCGGCCGCATTCTGGACTAACTGTAGCTTTCGAGTGCACCTCAAGGGGAGCCCCATGTAGAGAGCATTACAGTAGTCAAGTATTGACGTCACGAGTGCTTGAGTGATGGTGTGAAGGGCAGCCCGGTCCAGTAAGGTGCGCAATTGGCGCATCAGGCATACCTGATGGAACGCCCCCCTGGCCACGGCTGCCACATGGTCCTCCAGGAGGACACCCAAATTGTGCGCCCTCTCCACGGGGGCCAGTGTTTCACCCCCAATGGCCAGAGTTGGAGTTACCTGGCTGAACCGGGGTGCTGGAAACCACAGCCACTCAGTCTTGGACGGGTTGAGCTTGAGTTTGTTACTACCCATCCAGATCCGTACGGCCTCCAAACACCGGGACAACACCTCGGCGGCATCGTTCGGGTGGTTCAGGGTGGATATGTACAGCTGAGTATCATCAGCATACAGATGAAATCCCACCCCAAAACCACGGATGATCTCGCCCAGCAGCTTCATATATGTGTTAAACAGTAGAGGCGAGAGGACCGACCCCTGAGGAACCCCGCATAAGAGGGGTCTCGAGGCCGACCTCTGCCCCCCAACACACATTGCAACCGACCAGAGAGGTAGGACGAGAACCACCGTAATACGGTGCCTCCCAGCCCCAATCCCGCAGTCGGTGCAATAGGATACCATGGTCGACGGTGTCAAAAGCCACTGAGAGGTCTAATAGGACTAGGATAGAGGAACATCCCCTATCCCGTGCCCTCCAGAGATCATCCACCAACATGACCAATGCCGTCACGGTGCTGTGACCGGGTCGGAAGCCGGACTGGCGCGGATCTAGATAATCAATTTCCTCCAGGTGTCGCAGAAACTGTTGGGCCACCACACTCTCTACAACCTTCGCTAAGAAGTGAAGGTTGGAGACCGGACGGTAATTCTCCAATAATGCTGGGTCCAGGGAAGGCTTCTTGAGGAGGGGCCTCACCACCACCTCTTTCAAGACGGAAGGCAAGGATCCCTCACTCAAAGAAGCATTCACAATATCCTGGAGCCAGCCTCGTGTCATCTCCCAGGATGCCAGTACAAGCCAGGAGGGACAAGGGTCCAATAAACATGTGGTAGCCTTAAGTCTCTTTGACAACCTGTCCATATCCTCGGTAGTAACAAAGTCAAACTCCTCCCAAGATGGTGTCTCAAGAACAGCCTCGGACGATCTGATCGGACCACTCTTGATGGAGGGCAACTCATTCCGAATCCGAGTGATTTTGTCCTGCAGATATATCCCAAATTCCTCTGCTCGTCCCTGTAAAGGGGCTTCCCGCGGCCTCTGGTGAAGGTGGGAGCGGGTCACCCCAAACAGGGCAGCAGGGTGGTTATGTGCGAATGCAATAAGGGTGGCACAATACTCACGTTTGGCCACCCTTATCACCACTAAGTAAGTCCTAATATGGGCTCTCACTAGTGTTCGGTCAGCTTCGGAGCGAGAAGATCTCCATCTGCTCTCTAGGCATCTCTTGCGGCGTTTCATCTCCCTCAGCTCCTCGGTAAACCAAGGGGCCTGGGTGATTCGGCGCCGCATGAGAGGCCGCAAGGGCGCGACTAGGTCCAAGCCCCCCGTGGCCGCACTCAACCATGCGGCCACTAGGTCCTCAGTCGAGTTGCGGGGCAAGGTCACAGGTATTGGCCCAAGCTCCCTCTGGAACCTTTCCGGGTCCATCAGGAGCCTGGGGCAGAACCATCTAGGAATCTCAGGTTCCGCCTCAGGATATTAGAAGAAAGTTACAGAAAGTAGAAGGAGGTCTGTGGAAAGATATTTCAGATTTGTTTGAGATAGCTTACTGGAGGGTAAGAAGAAATGAGAAAGAAATTCTTCCTAGCAGATGCCCTTAGGCAGGAAAATGGGGGAGGAAGGGGGACAAAGTGGCAAGGGAATCTGAAAGTAGTTATGGGCATGGAAGAGGAAAGGTCCCCTTGGGACCTTACCAGTGTGCTATATGCAGAAAAGAAGGATATTGGAAGAGTGGATGCCTGGTCACTATAGCTATGCAAGCAGAAAAAGAAGGGTGAAGAGGCCAGGGGCAGGGAGCTGTTGCTCCCCCAACCCACCTCTGTGGATGTCCAGATGGGGGGATCTAAACATACAATGTTAACAGATACAGGAGCCAGTAGATCTGTTTTTAACAGATCATTGGCTTCGGCACCAGGCTCAGACCTGAATTGGGGTCAACACCTGAGCTTGATGGTTTTCTTGTATATGTTTCATTACCAAACTAGGTAACATCATCAGTACTAGAGGGGAGGGGAGCTTGCCCTTATTTTAATATACTAGTGATATTGGAAGAAATGTGGATGGCGGGAGGCATCATCGCGTCTGTTCATATTTTGGGGATGTTTTTCTATTTCAACAGCTTCCATAATCATTCTCCTGTTGGAGTGTTCAGTCCTGGAGAGCAATTTGGTTTTTTCAAAGTCAATTTGATGACCTGTTGCTTGGAAGTGCTGGAAGAGGGAGGAAGTATTTACTTGTCTTTTAACAGAATTCTTATGCTCTGAGATACGTGCACTAATTCTCCTATTAGTTTGTCCAATGTATGTGGACGAGCAGACTTTGCATGGTATTTCATAGACTCCTTGGTTTTCTAGCTGGATTTTGTCTTTGGGGTTCCTTAAAATGTTGGCAATTTTTTGGTTAGTGTCGAAGGATGTCTTTATATTGTGTTTGTGGAGAATTTTGCTGATTTTATCAGTGGTACCTTTAATATAGGGGAGGAGAGCGATGCCATTGTCTTGTTCTGTGTTTTGGATCTTGGGGGGTGTCTGCTTTTGGATTAGTTTGGTGATTGTGTTTCTTTGGAAACCATTAGAGATTAATATCTTTGTGAGGGTTTGTAATTCATTTTTCAGGTGGTCTTTGTCAGCTAGGCGTTTGGTTCTGGAGATGAGGGTCTTGGCTACAGAGTTGATCTGTGCAGGGTGGTGATGTGATTGTGCGTTTAGGTAGCGGTTTGTGTGTGTTTTTTTCCGGTAGATGGTGTGTCCTAGGGAGCCATTGGGTTTTTTGTAGATTAGGACATCCAGAAAGGGAAGTTGGTTGTTATCTTCTATTTCCATAGTGAATTGTATTTTGGGGTGTAGGCTGTTGAGGTGTGTGAGGAAGTTGTGTAGTTTTTCTTTTCCGTGTGGCCAAATTACAAAAGTGTCATCCACATATCTAAGCCAGAGTTTGGGTTTGTGTTCCGATTTATCTAGGACATTCGTTTCAAAGTGTTCCATGAAAAGGTTTGCGATGACTGGTGAGAGTGGTGACCCCATAGGCGCTCCTTCTATTTGTTTGTACCTTTGTCCATTGTGAATGAAGTATGTGTTAGTTAGACAGTGGTTGGTTAGATCCAGGATGTATTTGGGGGGGTTGTATTTCTTCTGGATAGCTGTCAAGGTTTCTTTTATAGGCACTTGGGTGAAGAGGGATACGACATCAAAACTCACGAGTAGATCGCTGGGCTGTAGATTTTGTTTCTGGATCATCTCTACGAACTGGAATGAGTTTAGTACATGTGATTTGATAGATTCTGCATAGGGTTGTAATTTTTTTGCAAGAAACTTGGCAAGATTTTGTAGAGGTGAGCCTATGGAGCTGACTATGGGCCTGAGTGGTGTTCCTTCTTTGTGTATCTTGGGGAGGCCATAGAGCTTGGGGCATCTGGATGATTTTTCTCTGGGGATGATTTTTTGCTGGATTTCTTTGCTGATGGGAGAGGCTTTTATTTTGGATTTGGTGGTTTTTTCCAGGTAGGTGGTAGGATCTGTGTTTAGAAGTTTGTAAGCAGGGTCTTGGAGTAGGTTGGATAGCTTAGCCTGGTAGTCAGATGTATTCATTACCACTGTGGCGTTGCCTTTGTCTGCTGGGAGAATAATTATGTTGTTGTCTTTCTTCAAGTTGATGAGTGCTTTTATTTCTTCTTTCTCTAAATTGCTTTTGGGTGGCTTATTGGAGCATAGGATATTGGTAACTTCGAGTCTGATTTTGTTGGCTTCATCTGCATTGATTTTGGTGAGTGAAGCTTCAACTCCACATATTATGTTTTCTGTGGGGATGTGTTTGGGGGTGACAGCAAAGTTAAATCCTTTGGAAAGGACCTTGGTTTCTGCTATGGTGAGGGTCCTGTTTGATATATTATGTACTGTTTTTTTAATGAATTGTTTAGGAGGGGGGTTGGGTTTCTGGTATTTTTCAAGTTTGCGGATTTTGTTGGTGTGTTTTTCTGTTTTGTGAGAGGTTTCTGTTTCGGCCATCCAGAAGGCTAGTTGTTTTAGCTTGTCCCAGAGTGCTGGGTGTATTTTGTTGCTAAGTTTGAGGTGAAGAGTGAATAGATCTTTATTGGTTTGGTCTAATAGGAATCTTTTCATGTGGAGTTCATTTCTGATTAAGGCTAATTCAGTTCTTTTCAGGATCCTTTCAGTGGCTGAGGTTTTTGAGTGGAATTTTAGTTGGAAGCATGTGGGAATCAGGTTTTTATCTCGGCAGTTGCGTAGGAATGTGAGATCACATAAGATGGTGGCTCTTCGGACTTCGAGTTTTTCGTACGTCCTGGTTAGCCAGAAGGTTTCCTCCCCGTAGAGGTAGGATATTTGTTTTCGTAGGTTTTCACGGGTATAGGTATGTAGATTTTGGTTTATTCGGGTCTTTTCCCGTGTAAAATTAAAGGTGTTTTTGCAACGTTTCGATGGGATCACCCCCATCATCATCAGGCTTTGGCTTCTGCCTTTTGCAAATGAACTGCATTTGAAATGGCAGTTTTTCTGTAAGAGGAGGTGGGAGGGGTTGGAATGTTGGCTCTGCTACTTTTAAACCGATTGGTTGGCTGATTTGCCACATCCTGATTGGTAGCTGGAGTTTGTTGAGAGTGATTGATGATGGTGTCAGTGTTTGTGGCCGGGACTTGTTTAGTGGCTGGGACTCGTTTAGTGGCCAGGGTTTGTTTAGTGGCCGGGACTCGTTTAGTGGCCAGAGCTGGTTTCCAGATGTCTGGCAGGCGGGAGGCATCATCGCGTCTGTTCATATTTTGGGGATGTTTTTCTATTTCAATAGCTTCCATAATCATTCTCCTGTTGGAGTGTTCAGTCCTGGAGAGCAATTTGGTTTTTTTCAAAGTCAATTTGATGACCTGTTGCTTGGAAGTGCTGGAAGAGGGAGGAAGTATTTACTTGTCTTTTAACAGAATTCTTATGCTCGTCCACATACATTGGACAAACTAATAGGAGAATTAGTGCACGTATCTCAGAGCATAAGAATTCTGTTAAAAGACAAGTAAATACTTCCTCCCTCTTCCAGCACTTCCAAGCAACAGGTCATCAAATTGACTTTGAAAAAACCAAATTGCTCTCCAGGACTGAACACTCCAACAGGAGAATGATTATGGAAGCTATTGAAATAGAAAAACATCCCCAAAATATGAACAGACGCGATGATGCCTCCCGCCTGCCAGACATCTGGAAACCAGCTCTGGCCACTAAACAAGTCCCGGCCACTAAACAAACCCTGGCCACTAAACGAGTCCCAGCCACTAAACAAGTCCCGGCCACAAACACTGACACCATCATCAATCACTCTCAACAAACTCCAGCTACCAATCAGGATGTGGCAAATCAGCCAACCAATCGGTTTAAAAGTAGCAGAGCCAACATTCCAACCCCTCCCACCTCCACTTACAGAAAAACTGCCATTTCAAATGCAGTTCATTTGCAAAAGGCAGAAGCCAAAGCCTGATGATGATGGGGGTGATCCCATCGAAACGTTGCAAAAACACCTTTAATTTTACACGGGAAAAGACCCGAATAAACATACATACATACATACATACATACATACATACATACATATATATATATATATATATATAACCTAATCTAATTAATCTAATCTAATCTAATTCCAGCATATGAGACAGGCTTCTCATCTAATTAATCTAATCTAATCTAATTCCAGCATATGAGACAGGCTTCTCTATGCCTTGAGCTATCCAGTATCCCTGGTATATCAGCCAATTTACAGGACTCTTAAATGAGAGATAATTATCACAGCTCCTGTTCGGGGTCCCTTTAAGGGGAGGAGACTCAACGTCATCCCTCTCTGTCCTTCGACTCATCCTAGAGATCAACCAGACAGAGAACCAGATTACTGCTGTGTGACATTTTTTAGATATGTGTTAAGATTTTTAAGGGCTGAAAGTAAAGAGACCAGGATGGATCCATTTCAGGCTTATTAGCCTTCTTCAGCTGGCCATACTCCTTCTACTGGGATTTGAACCGGTGCTTTCCAGCATATGAGGCAAGCCTTTCTATGCCTTGAGCTATCCGGTATCCCTGATACATCAGCCAATTTACAGGACTCTTAAATGAGAGATAATTATCACAGCTCCTGTTCGGGGTCCCTTTAAGGGGAGGAGACTTAACGTCATCCCTCTAGTTTGAGTCGAAGGGCAGAGAGGGATGACGTTAAGTCTCCTCCCCTTAAAGGGACCCTTGAACAGGAGCTGTGAAAAAATATTCTCTCATATATATATAGCTCTCATCAGCTAGCCATACCCTTACTGGGATTCGAAACAGGGCTTACTGGGATTCGAATCCCAGTAAGGGTATGGCTAGCTGATGAGAGCTAAAAAGCTCAAAATAGATCTATACTAGTCTCTCTGATTTATTTATTGATCAGCTCATAAAACTAACACACGTATTTAAAAAATCACACAACGGAACTCATGGCTTTCTGTCTAGATGGTCTCTGGTGATGAACCGAAAGGCAGAAAAGGAATCAGTATGTCTCCTCCCTTAATTGGGGCCCTAACAGGGTGTTGTGGAACAAATGTATTATATATTAATACTTTATTTTCTATTTTCCCTCTCTTCCCCCCCTTTTCCATTTAATAGTGTCTCATCTGAGTTCTATATCTCCCTTGCTTTCTTTTCTAGATTTTTTTCTCTACCCAATCATAAAATCTTCCCCATGTCTTGAAGTGCAATGATTCCTCTTTATTTTTTATTCTCAAAGTTAACCTGTTCATCTCTATTTTTTAAAAATTATTGCTCTATAATTATCTCTTGATTATCCATTTCCTCCATCATTGTTATTCTTTCTTCTAGCGCCTTCTTAAATTTTTCTGGAATTGTAATTATTTTAGTTTTTTCTAGGTATTGTCTTATTTTTTCCTTAGGAATCTTCTTGTGTTGGTGCAGTTTTTTTGTAATAATTCTCAATATTTTTTTTCTTTTTCTCATTTAAGTGTTGTAGATTCCCTTCTTGGTCCATCAGTTGGCTTATCAGGTTTTTTTCCTTTCTTTTTTTCATTTTATATGCCTAGCACCCTGATTTATTTGCATTTTCGAATACGTTTTGCTTTGTTGGTTTTATTTTATTTGCCAGATCTTCATTTTCTATCAAATTCAATTTATGTTTTTGTAGTTCCATCATGTTTTTGACTTCTTTATTTTGTGGACTTTTCTGTAACTCTGTTTCCAGCCTCTTATACTCCTTTTTCAAATTCTTTTGCACTTGTCTATTTCGCCTGTTCTTTTTTCCTAGATATGTCATTGCAAGTCCTCTGATATAAGCTTTACAGTTATCCCATAGGTTCTGTAGTTATGAATCCTCTTTTCTATTTTCCTTGAAAAAGTATATGAATTCTATTTCCATATATTGCTAGTAGTTTTTTTCATTCAGTATTTTTGAGTTTAATGTCCATCTCCCCTTTTTTCTCTGTCCCTTCCAGATCATTGTTATTGTACTATGGACAGCCCAAGTGCTTGTTTCTATGTCAATCTTGTGTGTTTTAAGTATTAGTTCTGTTGATATCCATATCGTATCTATTCTTGACCATGATAGGTGTCTATCTGAGTAAAAGACTACTCCAGAAAACCAGAATGCTTTGGCTGAAATTTTAAACTTACTGAAGCAAAATACTAGAATAATAAACGATGTACTGGACAAAGTTATGTCTGTTATACCAAATTATGACCTATTGGAGATTCCAAAAATCAAAGAGAAAGAAGAAAAGGAGGAAGATAAAGAGATATGTATTTTAGTTGAAGATAAAAATAAAGATATTGATGGATCAAATGCGGAAGAAAATATAGAGAAGGGAATATTTAAAAGATAATTTGAGGAACCCGAGCCTCAGCTTGGTTATCAAGGGAAAGAGGAAAAAGATTCGAAGATGGATGAAAGAGGAGAAACCTCTCCAGAAATATGTCTGATATTTAAAAACAAAAAATATGGACAGCGGTATTATTGGAGAGTTATATTGGACAATAAAGTGTGAAAAAAAGTTTATCAAAAATCTGGAAAGAAGATGACTAAAAGGAGATGGGGGCCACAAATGGTAAAAGAGAAAAGTCCAACTTGTTACTGGAAGGACACTGGCTAATAAGGAAAGCTGTTATCCTTTGATGATTAATATGTTTAGAATATCATCAAAGGATTATTAGTTAATTAATAGTCATTTACAATAAGATTAACTAACAATAAGGTTGTAGTTTAATGATATATATTTATGTATCTATGTATTTGTAGAAATCTATGAGATTAGATATAAACAAGACTGTATTAGATATTATTGAAGAGCTACCAACATATAAATTAGGAGCTATTCAGTGGAATAATCACAGTTTATACTGGCTGATAATGAAAATTGTTATTTTGATGATTTTGATGATCGATAATTACTTAGATGGTTTTAGAATATTATTGTATGTATATGTGTACGTCTGTTGGGAATAGAAAATGGATCCTATTAGGTGGTTGTGTTTTAAAGACAGGTTCAAAGAAGATAGATTAAATTTGGAATCTTAGATGGGTATAATTTATAAAGTGAGATTATTTTTGAATGATAATCATTTTAGAGATGCACAGAAGTTATGTGAGACCAGTCAGAATGCTTTCTAAAGGATACAGTGTAGAGTGATGACTCTTCCTTTTTATCTTTATTTTTAACTTTGTTCGTTCCTTTTTTTTTGTCTGTTTTGCTGGTGGAATGCCATTCTATACTTTTACTTTACATATAGAAGGATGTAAAGACAATCAATTAAATTGAGTTTGAGATAGAATAATTGCAAAAATTGATATGGAAGAAATGTATGGAATTTTGTGATTAACTGATACAATTTTCATGATTTGTAATTTGTAATGGAAGATGGTTTTTTTTGGTTCTTTTTTAAAAAATATGTTTGCTTTATCTGTGTTTCTTCAAAAATAAATAAAAAATTACGTTTAAAAAATAATAATGCCAAGGCCATATTTCGGAGGTCAAAAGTTAATAAGACCCTTTCTTATTTTCAGGGAAACGTGTACAAAATAATAAACAAAAACCAACGTTAATTTGTCAAAAACAGGTCATACCAGACTAATCTTATTGCATTCTTTGACAAAGCGACAAAATTAGTGGACCAAAGGAATACTGTCGATATAATTTATTTGGACTTCAGTAAGGCATTTGATAAAGTAGTAGACCATAACCTACTACTACATAAAGTAGAAAAATGTGGGTTAGACAGCATCACCACCAGATAGATTTGTAACTGGCTGACAATGTGTACATGGTCTCATCTTTAATGTTGATGTTGGCCCCCCAGTTAAAGATAGTGGCGTACAACCTTGTGAGTGAGAAGTCCCTAAGCTTGGTGTGATTCTATATGGTTTGTGGACTTACTCCCTGCTAGACAGAAATCTGTTGTGTTTAACATTTTTCATGCTAGGTATTCACTGATGTTACCTTTATCAGGAAGGAGGTTAAGTTCTAGAAATGTCTCAGCATAGGTTTCAGACCTATATAGGAGCATCTAGAGGCTCCCGTAACCACCCGTGCGGCCGCATTCTGGACTAACTGTAGCTTTCGAGTGCACCTCAAGGGGAGCCCCATGTAGAGAGCATTACAGTAGTCAAGTCGCAGGGCAAGGCCACAGGTAGTGGTCCAAGCTCCCTCTGGAACCTTTCAGGGTCCATCAGCAGCCTGGGGCGGAACCATCTGGGAATCTCAGGTTCCGCCTCCCCGCGGTGGGGTGTAGCGATTGGAAAGTTGCTCTTTTTCTTTCTCTCTTTTTCTTTTTTCTTTTGAATATAAACAACTGGTGGATACATTTTTGGGGGAATGGGTGGACCATCTGGATTATAAATTGCTACCCTGCAAGCATTCATTCCAGGGATATATTTGGATTAGGGTATAAAGAACCTGAAGATAAGAAGCATTGTAAGAAATGGGATTTGGATTACAAATAATATTTTTACTTCTCCCTGAGATTACAATGTAATTACATACTGGTATTTAAAAGATATTTAAATACACAAACATGAAGAAAAAAACATCAACATCATCCTCAGTGCCTGCTTCTGCAGACTAGCCCTGCTGGTTCAAGAACCTTGGAAGTTATGCTTAGAAAAGACTAATGCTGCACAAGCAGAATTAAAAGCTTTGTTACACACCCTCCATGAGTATCTGAGGGAAAGAATAGGAAAAGTAGAAGAGAAAATTGAACAGAAAATTGAAAAAGTAGAAAATAAATTAAAGAACCTACAACAAAAAATGGAGAGAAATGAACAATGCCTACAAAATGTAGAAGAGAAAGCTGAAATAAGAGAAAAAAGAGTGGGTGAACTTGATTACAGACTTACGGTGGCAGATCAAAATAAAGAAAAAACAATAATATCTCTGGAAATGGATTGAGCAGATTATTACTTGAGACGAGAAATCAGAGGAAAAAAATATACAACAAAAGGAAAATGCAAGAGAACACGAGGAAATAGCAATAAGGAGCAAGGGCAAAATAAATAAGAGATGAGCAACCAGAGCAGCAAAGCCCATCTATAAGTAATAATAATGGCAGAAGAAATAATCAATGTCAATCAATATACATTTATTGAATTCAGCTATAAAAATTTTTTTAAAATAAATAAATTAGAAAAATTAAAATTGGACATAATTTGCATACAGGGAATACATATCAAAAACAACACAAAAAATGCTGGAGGGATAGCACTCTATATTAAAGAGACAATAAAGGCTAAACAAATGTTTGCGGATGAGGAAGGAAGGATCCTAATGGTGGAGATAATAATGAACTATAAAAAAAATACTTTTAGTGGCAATATATGCACCAAATAACAGTCAAGAAGATTTCTATAGTAAATTGCACAAGAAAAAAAATAGAACTGAAGTATGAAAACATATGTATGGTAGGAGATTTTAATGCAATTGTAGATGCAGACTTGGATTACAAAACCAGCAATATAAACAAAAAAGGGAGGAAAATACTCCCAAAAATCTTTTTTTAAATGGTGGAAGAATTAGGTATGCAAGATGCCTGGCAAGGAAGCTACCCCAAGAAAAATCAATTTACGTCTATTCAAATAGACATATGTCATGACTGAGATTAGATGTGATGTGGATGTCAACTGAGTTAATATCCAATATACAAGAAATAAATATTGAAATGAGTATCTGGGTGGACCATAATCCAATAAAGGTTGTATGGAAAGGACAAAAAAAGAAGTTAAGATGGACAATGAACCAGACAATACTGAAAGAAAAGGAATTTACACAATTTATGGAGAGAGAACTGGGCTTTTTTTCTTTTGAAAGAGAACAGAAAAGAAGAAACTTAATTGCAGAATGTGTGGGATAAAGCAGTGGTGGGCAAACTCATTAGTCAATAGAGCCAAATATCAACAGTACCACGATTGAAATTTCTTTTGAGAGCCAAAAAGTGTGGCCTGTTCTATGGGAGTGGGTCAGCGGTCATGTGACCGGGTGGGCGTGGCCAACTTGGAAAATGTGGTGAAACTCATTTAATGACAGTCCTGCTTAGCAACCAAAATTTTATGCTCAATTGTGATCATAAGTTCTTTCTTTCTTTCTTTCTTTCTTTCTTTCTTTCTTTCTTTCTTTCTTCTTTCTCTTTCTTTCTTTTTTCTCTCTCTCTCTCCCACTTTCTTTTTCTTTCTATTTTTCTTTCTCTTTCTTTTTGTCACTCTCTCTCTCTCTGTATCTGTCTCTCTCTCCTCCCTCCACCCATATGTCACTCTGCATGTGTGTGTGTGTGTGTGTGTGTGATTCCCTCTCTCTCTCCCTCCCTCTCTCTGTTTGTCTTTCCCTCCCTCCCTCTCTGGCTCTTTCTGTCTGTCTCTCTGTGTGCAAGTCTCTCCCTCCCCCCCCCGGAAGCAGCGGAAAGCCCGGCATGTCAGCGAGCCAGCGAGCCAGGAGCGGGTGGGCGGGCGCGGGGAGAACCAAAGGCTGCGGCCCCCTAAGCGCTGCCCAGTCCATCCGGGCGCCGCACGCCAACCTCCCTCCCAGCCCGTGTGCCGGGCAGCCCTGGAAAATGCCCCTCAGTGCTCTCTGCGGGCGGCTGTTGCTGCTGCTGCTGCTCCCGAGCCCCGTGACATGCAGTTCTCGCCGTCCGAGGTCGCCCGGCAGGTGCATCGGGCAGGACAGCCGGGCTGCTCGGACGGCGAGAACTGCGTGTTGCGGGGCTCAGGAGCAGCAGCAGCAGAAACAGCCACCCGCAGAGAGCACCGAGGGGCACTTTCCAGGGCTGCCCGGCACATGGGCTGGGAGGGAGGTGCGTGTGCGGCGCCCAGATGGACTGGGTGGCACTTAGGGAGCCGCAGCCTTCGGTCCTCCCCAAACCCGCCCGCCTGCCTGCTGGGGGAGGAGGGAAGTGGGCATGCGGCTCCCAGAGTCTGCCCGTGGCTGGGTGGAGGAAGAGCCTCACTCGAGGGGCCAAAGAGCCACTCCTGGCTCGCAAGCCGCAGTTTGCCGACCACTGGGATAAAGCAAAGGCATATATTAGAGGATTAACTATAACATATATAGGAAAGAGAAACAAAAAAGGAGACAAATACAAAAGAAAGTTGAAGAGGAATATAGAAGGTTAGAGATCGAACTACAAAAAGATCCCAAAAAATATAAAAAATCAAATGGATTTTAAAAGGCATGAATTGAATTTGATAGATAAAGAAGAGCTACCACAAAAAATTAAACGGTCTAAAGAAAACCTTTTTGAAAATGCTAATAAACCAGGAAGATGGCTGGCATATAGATCAAAAAAGAAAAAAGAAAAGAAACTGATTTATCAATTAACAGATGAGGAAGGAATATTTTTCCATCAAAATGAGGATAAAAAGAAAATAATTCATGATTATTACTAAAAACTATACAATCAAGAGACAATTCCAGAAGAAGAAAAAATAAAACAATATTTGGAAAAAGCAGAGTTACCCACAGTACCAGAAACAGCTAAAATAGCACTAGATGAAAAAATAACAACGATAGAACTAACAGAAGCAATTAAAAGACAAAAGAATGGAAAACACCAGGTCAGGATGGATTAACAGCAGAATTATTCAAAACACCACAAGATACTATAGGTAATTTAATGTTGGAAGTAGTCAATAATACAATAGCAGAGTTAGAAGGGCCCTTGGAGATCTAGTCCAACCCACTGCCTAGGCAGGAAACCCTATACCATTTCAGACAAATAGCTATCCAAGATCTTCTTAAAGACTTCCAGTGTTGGGGCATTCACAACTTCTGGAGGCAAGCTGTTCCATTGATTAATTGTTCTAACTGTCAGAAAATTTCTTCTCAGTTCTAAGTTGCTTCTCTCCTTGATTAGTTCCCACCCATTGCTTCTTGTTCTACCCTCAGGTGTTTTGGAGTGTTGTTTATACTGACACTGGAAGTACTAAACAGAAATATTAGAAAGGATAAGGAGATAAGAGGCATGGAAATAAAAAAGGAAGAATATAAATTGCAGGCATTTGCAGATTATCTGGTTTTTATTTTAGAAGATCCACAAGAAACAGGAGCTAAATTACTAAAAAAGAATAGAAGAAGAATAGAAGAGCATCTAAGATTTTAGTGAAGAATATTATAGAAAAACAAAAAAGAGAGCTAATGAATAGATTAGATACCCAGATCACAAAGAAAATAAAATATTTAGGGATCCAATTATCAGCAAGATGTGTAATGATTAAGGAAGATAATTATTATAAGTTGATACAACAAATTAAGACAGACCTGGAAAAATGGAAAAGCTTGCAACTATCGTTAATAGGAAGAATAGCTACAATTAAGATGAATGTATTACTGAGGTTATTATATTTATTTCAATAAATAACTAATAAATTCCAATAAATTCCAATAAGGTTGGAGAAAAAATATTTTGAAGACCTTAATAAATCAATAATAAAATATATTTGGCAGGAGAAAAGAGCAAGAATTAATTTTAAAATGTTACAGGATGCAAGAGTTAGAGGAGGTTTTGGATTACCAAATTGGGAATTATATTATCAGGTAGCAGCATTAACATGGATGATTTTTGCATTGAGAACCAGAAGAGTATTGGCATTGGAGGGACATGATCTACAACTGGGTTTGGATCAGAGGTGGCTTTCTGCTGGTTCGGGTGAACAGGTAGAGGTGGCAGTGGGAGGCTCTGCCCACCCGCCCGGATGATTCTGCACATACCCAGAAGCATGGCACGCACACAAGCAAACAGGTAGTAAAATCAATTGAAACCCACCCATCCCCAAGAAGAGAGGATGATTAAAAAAAACCTGTATAGCTACTTACTGAGTATTAAGTTAGAAGAAGAATAAGAGAAGGAAACAAAGATAGCCTGGACAAAAAACTTTGGTTATATGATAGAACTAGCTAAATGGCAGCAATTATGGGATAGAAATTATAAATTAACATTGATTAATATTGGCAGAGAAAAAGAACAAACTGATTATTATATTATATGGGAATCATTTTATCGATGTTTAGAGAATAAATATAAGAATTAGAAGTAAAATTGGCGGTGTAAAAATGCATCAATAGAGTCAAATAGAGTCAAATAGAGCTAAAGAAATTAAGAAGAGGATTGTTATAGTATTAGATATTTAAGGTATTGGTATTAAACTGGAATAGATAAATAATGAATATGATTGTAAAGTTGAATTGTTATTGCACATAATATTTGTACCCAGACGACACACTGTTTAATGATGGAGTCTGTGTGTATGTGTGTGCCAGTGGTGGGTTTCAAAAAATTTTAGAACCTCTTTTAGTTATAGTTATAGTTTATTAAATTTGTATACCGCCCTTCTCCCTTGCGGGACTCAGGGCGGTGAACAGGCATTAATAAAACAACAAAGAACATCAATATATAAAATACTTTAAAATGGCAATTAAATTGGGGGCCTGTTCTAAAATCCAAATAAAACTGCTAAATAAAATCAATTAAAATCGATTAAAAACTACGCCAGGCCGGCCGCATGTAATAAATGCGTTTTCAAGGCCTGACGGAAGAGGCGTAGGTCAGTGGTCATACGTAGGTCGGGGGTAGGTCATTCCAGAGGGCAGGGGCTGCCATAGAGAAGGCTCTCCCCCTGGGGGTCGCCAGCCAACATTGTTTGGCTGACGGCACCCTGAGGAGGCCTCTGTGGGAGCGAACTGGTCGGTGGGAGGCATTTGGTAGCAGGAGGCGATCTTGCAAGTAGCCAGGTCCCATGCCATGGAGCACTTTAAAGGTGGTTACTAGCACCTTGAAGCGCACCCGGAAGGCCACAGGCAGCCAGTGCAGCTCGAGCAGGAGAGGTGTCACGTGGGAGCATCTCGAGGCTCCCAGAATCCCCCGCGCAGCCGCATTCTGCACTAACTGGAGCCTCCGGGTACACCTCAAGGGCAGCCCCATGTAGAAAGCATTGCAATAGTCCAGGCGGGAAATGACGAGGGTTTGAGTGACCATGTGTAGAGCGTCGCGATCCAGAAAGGGGCGCAACTGGCGAATCAGGCGAACCTGATAAAAAGCCCCCCTGGCCACGGCTGTCATATGATCATCTAATGACAGCCAAGAGTCCAGGAGAACACCCAAGTTGCGAGCCCTCTCTGTTGGGGCCAATGATTCGCCCCCAATGGCCAGAGATGGCACTAACTGGCTGTATCACGATGCTGGAAGCCATAGCCACTCAGTCTTGGACGGGTTGAGTTGAAGTCTGTTTCTCCCCATCCAGACTCATACGGCCTCCAGACACTGGGACATCACTTCGATGGCATCGTTGGGGTGGTCTGGAGTAGAAATGTACAGCTGGGTGTCATCCGTGTACTGATGGAATTCTACCCCAAAACCATGGTTGATCTCACCCAATGGCTTCATATAGATGTTAAACAGGAGGGGCGAGAGGACCGACCCTGTGGTACCCCACACTTGAGGTACCTCGATGTCAACCTCTGCCCTCCTGCCAACATGAATTGCGACCGGTTGGAGAGGTAGGAGAACCACCGTAAAACAGTGCCCCCCAGCCTCTCCAGCCGGCGCAATAAGATACCAGGTCGATGGTATCGAAAGCCGCTGAGAGATCTAACAGGACCAGGATAGAGGAACAACCTCTATCCCGAGCCCTCCAGAGATCATCCACCAACGCAACCAATGCCGTCTCCGTGCTGTGCCCAGGCTGGAAGCCGGACTGACGCGAGTCCAAATAGACAGTTTCCTCCAGGTGCTGAGGGAGCTGTCGCGCCACCATACTCTCAACAACCTTCGCCAAAAAGCGAAGGTTGGAGACAGAACGGTAGTTGGCCAAAACAGCCGGATCCAGGGAGGGCTTCTTGAGGAGAGGTCTTACCACCGCCTCTTTCACCGCCGCCCTGGGTCCTCTGTGGAGAAGGGCGGGATATAAATTTAAATAAATAAATAAATAAATAAATAAATAAATAAATAAATAAATAAATAAATAAATACCACCGCCTCTTTCAAGGCGGTGGGCATAAACCCCTCACTCAGAAGCGTTGACAATTCCCTGGAGCCAGCCTCGTGTCACCTCCCGGGAGGCCAGTACCAACCAGGAGGGGCATGGGTCCAGTAAACATGTGGTGGCGTTCAGCTGCCCCAGCATCCTGTCCATATCCTCGAGAGTCACAGGATTGAACTCTTCCCAAATAACAGTCTCAAGACCTGCCTCCGTCAGCCCGTCTGAACTAACCCAATCGGAGGCTAACCCTTCCCGAATCTGATTGATTTTATCATGCAGATAACCTCCAAATTCCTCCGCATGACCCTGCAAGGGAGCATCCCGCGCCCTCTGAAGAAGAAGGGAGTGGGTCACCCGAAACAGGGCGGCAGGTTGGTTACCTGCAGACGCGATAAGAGCGGAGAAATAATTCCGTTTTGCCGCTTTTATCGCCACTAGGTAGGTCCTCAAATGCGACCTCAGTCAGATTCGGCGCGGGTGGTCCTCCAAATGCTCTCTAGGCATCTCCTTCGACGCTTTATCACCCTCAGCTCCTCAGAGAACCAAGGAGCCAGGGTGGATCGGCATCGAGTGAGAGGCCGCAAAGGCACAACCCGATCCAGGGCTCCCGCGGTCACCATATTCCAGGCGGCCACTAGGTCCTCAGTCGAGTCGCAGGTCTGGGTCTCTGGTATTGGCCCAAGCTCCATCTGGAACCTCTCAGGGTCCATCAGGCGCCTGGGACGAAACCATCTCATCGCTTCCGGTTCTGCGTTGGGGTGTAGTGGTTGGAAAGTCCAGCGTGAGAGTGATCTGACCATGACAGGGGTTCGATGATTATTTTCCCCGAACCAAGATCACTCAACTACTGGCCAGAGACAAAAACTAGGTCTAGCATGTGTCCCCCAGTATGGGTGGGGCCATGAACTAACTGGGTCAGGTCCATGGCCGTCATGGAGGCCATGAACTCCCGTGCCACCTCAGATGCTTCGCTTATCGATGGCAGGTTGAAATCCCCCATGACTAATAGTCTGGGGAGTGTCAATCGCCACCTCAGCTATCACACTGAGAAGGTTGGGCAGGGCTGCTGACATGTAGCAGGGAGCCAGGTACACAATCAGCAAGCTCAGCTGCCTCCCATGGCCCTACTTCACACATAGAGACTCACAGCCAGCTGTCTGTGGCAAAGTGGTCTCCCTCGGGTCCAGATCCTCCTTTATAACGACTGCCACCACCCCACCCCAACCCTGGGCTCGTGGCTGATGAAATGCCTGGTAACCCAGTGGGCATAATTCAACGAGGGGCACTCCCCCCTCCTGGCCCAACCAGGTCTCCGTAATACCCGCCAGGTCCAGTTCCCCCTCCAAGATCAAATCATGGATGAGGGGGGCTTTGTTGACCACGGACCTGGCGTTACACAGCATCAGCCGACCGCCCAGGCCCTGAGATCTTGAACCTCCTGGATTGCAAGAGGAGCCGTGAGGGCCGGAGCGCACAATCGCTCGCAAACAGCAGCTGCGCCCTCCCCTAATATGATATGGCCCTCGGCTCCCGCCATACCTGCTCCTCCCACACACAGTCCTGATGGTGTAGCCCTCTGTTAAACAGACCCTCACCTCCTCCCCAATTCAAGGCCCTACGTCCTCCCCATTGGGACCGTCAGCCAACCTGGGAGTGTTCCCCAGTGGGTTATCATCCTCACCCACCACCCCAATTTCGGTGTGACCACCCCCCTCCCTGGGACCCCTTAAAAACCGAATTAAATATCTAACTAAAAATCCCCTAAGGTTCCGCTTCGACCACCTCTCTTTATTCACGAATCCATCATTGAGGTGGGCCCTCATTAAAACTGAGGACCAAACCTGCAAGAGAAGGGACTCTCGCAGGGCATGGAAGTCAGCTACAGAGTACATTGAATAGTCTGTGAAGGTAGATTGTCAGAGAGAGGGTGCCGCCTTGGTATAAGGTGTCATTAGTCAAGGTTTACCAATAGGCCATGTTAGCTCCAACCAGGTCTGCGGAACACTGAACTAGTAGGCCACAAAGCCAAGTCACTAAGATCTTTGTTAGTGTGTTTCTGTAGGTGTGGCCTGCTTTGTAGGAGTGGCTTGCCGGCCATGTGACCAGGTGGGAGTGGCTTGGTAGTTGTGTGATGGGGTGGGCATGACCAACTTGTAAAATGTGGTGAAACTCACTCAACAACGCTCGTGCTTAGCAACCAAAATGTTGACTCAGAAACTCTGGCATTTGAAGCATGCAAGTCTTAAAGCTGTCAAGTTATGACCTTTGCACCCCTAACCCTTTAGAAAAAAAACCCCAGGGGTGTTCAAGCTTGACAGCTTTAAGACCTATAGACTTCAGCTCCCAGAATTCCTCCTCATGCTCTTCATCATGATGATGTGTGGATGGGCGGGGGAGGGAGCTGGAATCGGTTCTAAGTGGCACTGTAGATTTGTGGAACCTCTTCTACAGAAGAAGTTAGAACTAGCAGGAACCCACCCCTGTGTGTGTGTGTTTGTGTGTATATGTATGTATGTGTTTTGTGTGTGCATGTATGTATGTATGTATGTATGTATGTATGTATGTATGTATGTATGTATGTATATAGATATATAGAAACAGTTCATTTGCAAATATTTTGGCCAGTGGTCCACAAAGCCTTGAATGAAGCCAAGGTTGTCTATAAAGAAGAAGCAGACAAGGCTTCCGGTGACGTCAGCACAAAGAGAAGATGGGTCTGGGAATAGTTCCCATCCTCTCCTCCCCACTGTCTCAGATGGCGTTTCTTTTTCTTTTTTCTGCTGAAACCGCTCTCAGAGGGAGCGGGGAGAGAGAGGAGTGCAAGAGTATGTGTGGATGTGGTGATTCCATACGCTGAAGGCTAGATCCTCATTCATTCTCTGAGAGGGCGCCGAAGCAATGACTCACCATTTTGTGAAGGAAGCCTGAGAGAGTTGAAAAAAATCTGATTTAAACTAAGGATTTACTACTCTTGTTGGTGAGGAGCATGGAGGAAGTGTGGGCATGAAATGTGGAGTACGGGACCAAATTGTGAGGCGAAGTAGCCTCCCTGGATAAGCGGCCGATAGAAAGTGATTCCTGTTACTGCTGCTGCCTCCAGTTGAGAATTTGCTTGGACTCTGAAAGACTCTGGAACAATTTAGATGGGGTGTGTATTCCCCCACCCCACCTTATAGACCTCCTGTATTTTTGTTATCACCTCTTCTTCTCTGGAGTCTGAGATCAAGATCTACCGCCTCCGATTCAACTTGAATTATGCTGTTCAACATTATACATATATGAATTTCATCTTTACATTTTATATTTATAATTATTTATTAATTGTCTATTTATATGAAATGTGCTCTAGAGCTGAATTATTGCGACTGCGAGAGTCCCCACTCTCGCAGGTTTGGCCCTCCGCTCTATCGAGGGCCCACCTTGATGAGGGATTTATTAATCCGGAGAGGTGGGAAAAGCGCGGTTTTAGGGGTTTTTTAATACGAAGATTATTGTCTATTTTAGGGGGTACCAGGGAGGGGGGAGGGTATAGAAAGGTAGAGACGGAGAAAGAAAGAAAGGGCCGGACCAGCAGCCAGCGGAGGGTAGCGGAAGGTCCCGACGGGAGGGGGGAAATAAGAGTCGTCCCGGTGGAGGGCATACCCATCAACAGGGTCGTGGGGAGAGGCAGGTCTGAGGGGAGACAAGTTTCATCCTCCCGGTTGGGGGAACGCGGCCGTTGGTTGCAAACGGTCAGGTGCCACAACCCCCGCAGGCTAGGTGGTCAGGGAGTGCAGAGCCAGGGCCTGCGGCTGATGTTTTGCAACGCCAGGTCCCTTGTCAACAAAGCCCCCCTCATCCATGACCTTGTGTCAGAGGGGGAGCCGGACCTGGTAGGAATTGCGGAGACCTGGTTGGGCCATGAGGGAGGACTCCCCCTCGTTGAAATGTGCCCACCAGGTTACCACGCTTTTCATCAGCCCCGGGCCCTAGGCAGGGGTGGTGGGGTAGCGGTTATTATTAGGGAAGGTCTTGAGCCGAGAGAGACCATTGTGCCACAGACCACCGGTTGTGAGTCCCTCTGCGTGAAGTGGGGCCTAGGGAGGCAGTTGGGCGTGCTGGCTGTATACCTGGCTCCCCGCTATGTAGCAGCAGCCCTGCCCGATCTCCTCGAGGTGATCGCTACGATGGCAGTTGAGACCCCCAGACTCTTAGTCATGGGGGACTTTAATCTGCCATCGGTGGGCGAATCATCCGCGGTAGCTCGGGAGTTCATGGCTTCCATGACGGCCATGGACCTGACCCAATTAATTCAAGGCCCCACCCACGAGGGTGGACACACACCGGATCTCATCTTTGTCTCAGGCCAATGGAAGAGTGATCTGGGTACAGGGGATATAGTCATCACACCCTTGTCATGGTCAGACCACTCACTTCTCCGGCTCGACTTTCCAACCGCTACTCCCCACCGCGGGGAGGCGGAATCTGAGTCACCTATCTGGTTCTGCCCCAGGCGCCTGATGGACCCTGATGGGTTCCAGGCAGCGCTTGGGCCACTTCCTGTACCCCTGACCCGCGCCCCGATGGAGGACCTCGTGGCCGCATGGAACACTGCGGCCACGGGAGCCTGGGATCGGGTTGCGCCCTTGTGGCCTCTCTTGCGGCGGCGAGCCACCCTGGCTCCTTGGTTTACCGAGGAGCTAAGGGTGATGAAATGCCACAAGAGATGCCTAGAGAGAAGATGGAGGTCTACTCGATTTGAATCTGACCGGACACAGGTAAGAGCCCATTTACGGACTTACATTGTGGCGCTGAGAGTGGCCAAACGTCATCATTGCGCCACTCTCATAGCATCCGCAGAAAACCGCCCTGCCGCCCTGTTTAGGGTGACCCGCTCCCTCCTTCAACAGAGGGTGCGGGAAGCCCCGCTACAGGGTAGAGCAGAGGAATTTGTGACTTTTCTGCAGGAGAAAATCGCTCAGATACAGAACGAGCTAGCCCCCATTGATGGTCCAGTGGGATGCCACGAGACAGATCTTGTTTGGGAGGAGTTTGACTCCGTTACTTCCGAGGATATGGACAGGTTACGTGGGCGACTGCGAGCCACCACATGTTTATTGGACCCGTGTCCCTCCTGGCTTGTACTGGCATCCTGGGAGGTGACACGAGGCTGGCTCCAAGAGGTTGTCAACGCATCCTTAAGTGAGGGTTCCTTGCCTGCTTCCCTAAAAGAGGCTATGGTGAGGCCCCTCCTTAAGAAGCCCTCTTTGGACCCAGCATTATTATCCAACTACCGTCCAGTCTCCAACCTTCCCTTCTTGGCGAAGGTTGTTGAGAGTGTGGTGGCACAACAGTTTCCCCGTCACCTGGAGGAAGTTGATTATCTAGACCCGCGCCAGTCCGGCTTTCGGCCCGGGCATAGCACCGAGACGGCATTGGTCGCGTTGGTCGATGATCTCTGGAGGGCCAGAGATGGGGGTTGTTCCTCCATCCTGGTCCTATTAGACCTCTCGGCGGCTTTTGATACCATCGACCATGGTATCTTATTGCATCGGCTGGGGGGGTTGGGGGTGGGAGGCACCGTTTTATGGTGGTTCTCCTCCTACCTCTCTGGCCGATCGCAATTCGTGTTGACAGGAGAGCAGAGGTCGACCTCGAGACCCCTCACATGTGGGGTGCCTCAGGGGTCGGTCCTCTCGCCTCTCCTGTTCAACACATATATGAAGCCGCTGGGTGAGATTATCCGTGGTTTTGGGGTAGAGTATCATCTCTACGCTGATGATACTCAGCTGTATATATCTACCCCAAACCACCCCAACGATGCCGTAGCGGTGATGTGCCAGGTGCCTGGAAGCCGTACGGATCTGGATGGGAAGAAACGGACTCAAGCTCAACCCGACCAAGACCGAGTGGCTGTGGTTTCCGGCTGCCCGATTCAACCAGCTGATTCCATCGCTGGCCATTGGGGGTGAACATCTTGCCCCAGTGGATGGGGTACGCAACTTGGGTGTCCTCCTGGATGCCCGGCTGTCCATGGAAGATCAAGGGACAGCCGTGGCCAGGAGGGCGTTCTACCAGGTTCGCCTGGTTCGCAAGTTGCGCCCCCTATTGGATCGGGACGCCCTTCGCACAGTCACTCATGCTCTCGTGACATCCCGACTGGACTATTGTAACTCTCTCTACATGGGGCTCCCCTTGAGGTGCACTCGGAGACTTCAGTTGGTCCAGAATGCAGCTGCGCGAGCAATTATGGGAACCGCCAGGTTCACCCACGTAACACCGCTCTTGTGCGAGCTGCACTGGCTGCCTGTTGTCTTCCGGGTGCGCTTCAAGGTGTTAGTTATCATCTTTAAAGCGCTCCATGGCTCTGGACCTAGCTATCTGCGGGATCGGATCCTGCCTCATACATCCTCACGGCCGATTCGCTCCCACAGAGAGGGACTTCTCCGGGTGCCGTCCACTAGACTTTGTCAGCGGGCGACGCCCAGGGGAAGGGCTCTCTCTGTGGCGGGCCCAGCCCTCTGGAACGACCTTCCCCCCGATATTAGAACAACCACGGACCTCCGCTCCTTCCGTCTGAAATTAAAAACATATCTTTTCTGCTTGGCCGGCCTAGGGTAGTCTCCCTTCTATGGGTTTTATATTTAATTTTTGGGTATTTTAGCTTTAAATGGGATTTTTAGCACAGGTATTGATTTAATTCGTTTTTAGTTATGTTTGTATATTTTGTATATGTGTATATTTATTGTTTTTATTCTCCCTGTGCACCGCCCCGAGTCCCTGTGGGGAGAGGGAGCGGTTCTACAAATTAAAAAGTTATTATAGTCTATAGTTTAAATTGTCTCTTTTCCTTTTACTATGGAGCTGCTACTGTTATGTAGTCAACTGGCTCCATCTAGTGGCTGACTTTAAAATCGGAGAAGGAAATTCAAGGAAGACTGAGGATTCAGGAAAGAGACAGGCCAAGTAAATTGAGAAGATTGGAGAGGGCAAAGTTTGCATGCTGGGGTGGAAGAAGCTTTGGTCTCCTAATAAAAATCAAGGAGCACTCCAAGGGGAGATGGCTAATACATCAGCCACCATGGTGATTTAAAGGGAGTAAGAAAAATTTGCTGCCCCCTCGGTGTCATCTCCAGTGCTGTACCCTTCAATGTCATCTAAATCTTCAGAAGATATGACTCAGCAGGGAAGCCTCCCTCTTTACAGAATCTCCAGGGAATGATGCAGACGATGCAAGAGGCAATGATGAAGAATTTTTTAAGATCTGATGGTGAATTTGATGAACTTGAGGTCAGAAATGGGAGCAGTGAGAGGAGATATTAAAGCACTAAATGAACAATTGACAGAAGTTCGAGAGGCAATGGTTAAACAGGAGGGGAGACTCAGTGAGGTAGAAATACGAACTAATAGATGTGAGCGATGCTTGGAGGGCTTGGAGCGTGAACAGGTTTCAATTATGAGGAATATGGAGGATGAAATTATTTTCTTGGAAATGGAATGTTCCTCCTTTTTAAGAAGGCAGAATGTAATGGAAGATAAGGAAGAGCGAGTGGGAGATATTGTTGGAGATATATTAGGTGAAATCTTGGAAAGAGATAAGGAGTCATTTATGAAAAATATCGATGTGGCCTATAGGGTGTTTATGGGGTATGCAAAGCACCATAATTTGCCTCAAGAAATACATATTTGATTCTGTAAGAAGGCCCTACGGGAGGAAGTATATAGGAAAGCAAGAGACCTATCAGCGATGTATAAAGGCCAGCAAATAGTGATCTTAAAGCTTGATGATACACCTGAGGAAAAATATCGTTCCATATAGATGGTTACTACCAGAAGGCCTATTGGCAACTTGGAAAGACAAAAAGGTTAAAATTGAGAATCTGAGAGCTGCTCGGAACTTCTTTGAGCTCCACTTCAGGGGGAAAGATTCAGAGGTAGAGGGTGAATTGGAGAGCAGAAGTCTAGAAGATCCACAGGAGGATGAGGATCTTAAGGAGCAAATGGAGGGGAAGAGGAAAGGAGGACCTGAAGGGAGAAAGGAACTTCCCCCTCAGAGAGAAACCTGACAATCCAAAAAGAACGGAATGGGCAAGTAAGTAGTAAGGAAGATGGAGGAAGAAGGGTAGAGATATCTTTGTTATCAGTTAATATTAATGGTTTAAATAATCCACCTAAGAGAAAGAGGGTTTTTGATCAGTTGGTGAAAGAAAATTGTGATGTTATATATCTGCAAGAGTTTCATGTCAAGGGTTATCAGAAAACATTATTGGAGTGTAAAAGATTGGGCATTTTGTATGTCGCATTGGTAGATCAGAGAAAAGAAAGGGGTGGTGATATATGTAAAAGATCATTTAGAATCTAAATTAATTTTTGTAGGAAAGGAGGGAAGAGTATTGATGGTGGAGGTAATGATTGGCCAAAGGAGATGTTTATTGGTTGGAATCTATGCACCAAATGGAAATCAAGGAATTTTCTACAAAAAACTATACCTGAAGTTAATAGAGGTAAATTATGACCATATTTGCCTGCTCGGGAATTTTAATGCCATTGTGGATCAAAATTGGGACTATATCCCAAAGACCAGTAAAGTTGGGAAAAGGAGGAAGAAGTTACTACCAAAAATTTGTGAACAAATTAGACAGGAATTTGTATTGTGGGAAAGGAATTAGGGGGAAAAGCAGTGCACTTTTTTCTCCCCCAGGCATCATTCTTGGACTAGAATTGATATGATTTGGATTTATTTTATTTTTATTTTATAAAATTTATACCCCGCCCTTCTCCTTGTTAGGACCCAGGGCGGCGCACAGGCATTATTTAAAAACACAGAATACAATAAATATGTATTAAAATGTATTAAATTAATAAACCCGTGCTAAAACCCAATGTTAAAACCCTTGCCAATTATAAATTATTTTCTTAAAAAGTCAGAAATGGGGGCTATCCTAGGCCGGCTTGTTGGAATAAATACGTCTTAAGACGTTGGCGGAAGAGGCGGAGGTCCGAGATAGTACGGAGGTCGGGGGGTAGGTCGTTCCAGAGGGCCGGGCCCGCCACAGAGAAGGCCCTTCCCCTGGGTGTCGCCAACCGGCATTGCCCCGTCGACGGCACCCGAAGAAGACCCTCTCTGTGGGAGCGGATCGGACGAAGGGATGTATGGGGCAGGAGGCGGTCTCGTATATAGCTAGGCCCCGAGCCATGGAGCGACTTAAAGATGGTCATCAGCACCTTGAAGCGCACTCGAAAGGCCACAGGCAGCCAGTGCAGCTCACGCAGGAGAGGTGTTACGTGGGTTTGCCTTGTGGCACCCATAATCACGCGCGCGGCCGCATTCTGTACTAACTGTAGCCTTCGAGTGCACCTCAAGGGGAGCCCCATGTAGAGAGCGTTACAGTAATCCAGACATCCAGGATGTCACAAGCGCTTGAGTGACTGTGCGAAGGGCTCCCCGGTCCAGTAAGGGGCGCAACTGGCGTATCAGGCGTACCTGATAGAACGCCCCCCTGGCCACGGCCGCCACATGGTCCTCCATGGACAGCCGGGAATCCAGGAGGACGCCCAAGTTGCGCGCCCTCTCCACGGGGGCCAGTTGTTCGCCCCCAATGGCCAGTGTTGGACTTATCTGGCTGAACCGGGGTGCCGGAAACCACAGCCACTCGGTCTTGGCCGGGTTGAGCTTGAGTTTGAGTTTGTTACTACCCATCCAGATCCGTACGGCCTCCAGACACCGGGACAGCACCTCGACGGCATCGTTGGGGTGGTTTGGGGTGGATATGTACAACTGAGTGTCATCAGCGTACAGATGGTATTCCACCCCAAAACCATGGATGATCTCACCCGGCGGCTTCATGTAGGTGTTGAACAGGAGTGGCGAGAGGACCGACCCCTGAGGAACCCCACATGTGAGGGGCCTCGGGGACGACTTTTGCCCTCCTGCCAACACCCATTGTGACCGACCAGAGAGGTAGGATGAGAACCACCGTAAAACGGTGCCTCTCAGCCCCAAGCCCCCCCAATCGGTGCAATAAGATACCATGGTCGATGGTATCAAAAGCCGCTGAGAGATCTAATAGGACAAGGATAGAGGAACAACCTCTATCCCGTGCCCTCCAGAGATCATCCACCAACGCGACCAATGCCGTCTCGGTACTGTGACCGGGCCGGAAGCCGGACTGGCGCGGGTCTAGATAATCAACTTCCTCCAGATGTCGGGGAAACTGTTGAGCCACCACACTCTCAACAACCTTCACTAAAAAATGAAGGTTGGAGACGGGACGATAGTTCTCTAATAAAGCTGGGTCCAGGGATGGCTTCTTGAGGAGGGGCCTCACCACCGCCTCTTTCAAGATGGTGGGCAAGGACCCCTCACTCAGAGATGAATTCACAATACCCTGGAGCCAGCCTCGTGTCACCTCCCACGATGCCAGTACAAGCCAGGAGGGGCACGGGTCCAATAAACATGTGGTGGCTCTAAGGTTCCTCCGCAACCTGTCCATATCCTCGGTAGTAACAAAGTCAAACTCCTCCCAAGATGTTATCTCAAGACCAGCACCGGGCACCTCGACTAATGGAGGGCAGCTCGTTCCGAATCTGAGTGATTTTGTCCTGCAGAAAAACTCCAAATTCCTCTGCTCGACCCTGCAGAGGGGCTTCCCGCGGCCTCAAATGCAAGAGGGAGCGGGTCACCCCAAACAGGGCGGCAGGGCGGTTTTCCGCGGACGTGATAAGGGTGGCACAATACTCACGTTTGGCCACTCTTAGCGCCACTAAATAAGTCCTAATATGGTCTCTCACTAGTGTTCGGTCAGATTCGGATCGAGAAGATCTCCACCTACTCTCTAGGCGTCTCTTACGGCGTTTCATCTCCCGAAGCTCCTCGGTAAAACAAGGAGCCTGGGTGACTCGACGCCGCATGAGAGGCCGCAAGGGCGCGACTCGGTCCAAGGCCCCCGTGGCCGCACTATACCATGCGGCCACTAGATCCTCAGTCGAGCCGTGGGACAGGGACACAGGTACTGGCCCAAGCTCCCTCTGGAACCTTTCCGGGTCCATCAGGCGCCTGGGGCGGAACCAACTCGGTGTCTCCGGTTCCGCCTCCCCGCGGTGGGGTGTGACGGTTGGAAAGTCTATCCGAAGGAGAGAGTGATCTGTCCATGACAAGGGTAAGATGACTAAATCCCCTGTTCCAAGATCACTAATCCAGTGTCCAGAGACAAAAATCAGATCCAGCGTGTGTCCTCCCTCGTGCGTGGGGCCCTGAACTACTTGGGTCAGGTCCATGGTCGTCATGGAAGCCATGAACTCCCGAGCTGCCTCGGATGTCTCGCCTGCCGATGGCAGGTTAAAGTCCCCCATGACCATAAGTCTGGGGGTCTCCACCGCCATCGCGGCGATCACCTCGAGTAGCTCGGGCAGGGCTGCTGTTACATAGCGGGGAGCCAGGTATACAACCAGCAGGCCCAACTTCCTCCCTAGGCCCTCCTTCACGAAGAGGGACTCACAGCCGGTCGTCTGAGGCACAGTGGTCTCCTTCGGCTCCAGACTTTCCTTAACGATAACCGCCACTCCCCCACCCCTGGATGACAACAGATTTAGGGAACCAGTTATCAGATATGGAGATAGGGGCTAATGACTGGGCGGATCATAATCCATTGAGGACAGTATGGAGGTGAGTGCAGAGAACAAAGAGATGGAAGATGGATGTGGGGATATTAAAAGATAAAGATCTACTCCAAAAGCTAAAGGAGGAGATGGAGTTTTTCTTCAGGGCCAATAACAAAGAAGACACTAGCCTCCAGACTATTTGGGATACTGTGAAGGCGGTGGTTAGAGGAAAAGTAACATCTCACATGATTGGGAAAGGGAAGGGAAGATGTATCTCTGATAAGGAAAGGAAAGGGAAAATCATACAAGAATTTTGTGCCGACTTATATACAGCAGGGGAGGAACAGGATCAGGACATCAGAGATTACTTAGAGCTGACCTCCAGAAGGTACCCCTCCCTATTAAAGAAATATTGAATGCAGAGATTACCCTGAAGGAGGTAGAGTTGGTCTTAAGGGAAGAAAAAGAGGGGAAGACCCCAGGTACATATGGTTTGCCGGTAGAATTGTATAAAGCTCTTTTCAAGACTCTAGGTAAATCTCTGACTGAAGTCTGTAACAAAGTGTTGTCTCTCGGTCAAATGCCAGCCTCATGGTCTGAATCTTATATTACATTAATATTAAAGGAAGGCACGGATCCATCTCTGATTAACAATTATAGGCCGATTTCCTTGCTTAACACAGACTATAAATTATTTTCTGCAATTTTAGCAAAGAGACTAAAGATATTTCTCAATGAGTACGTCCACGGAGACCAGAATGGCTTCCTACCCCATAGGCAACTTAAAGATAATGTGAGAGCTATATTAAATATCTTGGAATATTATGAGTGTAATTCCAATAGGGAGGCAGCCCTGGTCTTTGTGGATGCACAAAGTGAGTGAGTTGGAGATTTTTGTTCAATTAAGTAAGATGGAATTTGGCGAGAAGTTTATTAAGGCGATTCAAACTATATACTCAAAACAGGTAGCGAAAATACTTGTTAATGGTGAGGAGTCCAAAAAGATATATATAGGTAAAGGCACTAGACAAGGATGTCCTTTATCTATGCTACTATTCATTTTAACACTCGAACCATTACTGAATGTGGTTAGATGAAATCAAGGAATTAAAGGACCAAGGATTAGAACGGAAGAGTATAAGCTACAAGCGTTCGCTAATGACCTGATATTTGTGTTAGAAGATCCTTTGGAATCGGGGCCCATTTTATCTCAAGAATTGGAGGCATATGGAAAGGTAGAAGGGCTCAAAATAAAGACAAAACTAAGATCTTAACCAAAAATTTGATGATGACCAAAAAGATGCAGCTGGAGGAAATATTAGGAATCCAGATAACCAAAAAAGTGAAATATTTAGGCATTTGGCTCGCTTCTAAATAATAATAATAATAATAATAAAGTTGAATTTATTAACCGCTCCCTCTCCCCACAGGGAAATGTTCTACTATTAAGGAAGATAATTACCTAAAACTTCTTACCCAAACCAGAGAGAGGCTGGAAGGCTGGAAGGGACTACAATTATCACTACTAGGTAGGATACCAGCAGTCAAGACATATATTTTGCCGAAATGGGTCTTTCTGTTCCAGACCGCTCCGGCCTTATTAGACGCTATGTTTTTTCAGTCTATGGATCACTGCATACGTAGGTTTGTTTGGCAGAATAAGAAACCCAGGATAAAATTGAAGATGCTCCAGGAATCTTCATTTAGGGCAGTGCTTCTCAAATAGTGGGGCGCGCCCCCCAGGGGGGGCGCGAGGCTCCATAAAGGGGGGTGCGTTAAAAAAATTTTTAAATTTCTAATGCACTTTAAATCTTTTCTGCTACAGTTAATAAAGCTATTCTTTGTTGTAAATTGATCCACATTTCTTTCTTTTTTTATTCTCTTATACGTTAATAAGGATACAGTGTTATGCAGAGGTGTACTTATAACAATTTTATAGACAAATGATACTATTTACAGTCGCGCGGGGGGCGCGAAATGTTTTCTTCTTCCTAGGAGGGCATGACAGAAAATAATTGAGAAGCACTGATTTAGGGGAGGTTTTGGTTTACCGAAATGGGAACTTTATTACTAAGCAGCTATTCTATCCTGGGTCAGAGACTGGACTTTATTAAGAGGGAGGAGAATCCTTATACTCGAGTGCCATAATTTGCAATATGGGTGGCATTTTTTTTTTGAGTCAGGAGAGTCCCCAAAAATAAAAATACTTTATGGACCATTACCTCCACATAATTTTATTATTTGGGAACGAATAAGAAATGAATTTTATTTGATGACCCCGAGATGGCTGTCTCCTCTAGAGGCGATGAAGTATCCGACTCTCTATAATAGAACTAAACCCCTAACCTATCAGGAACTGTTGGATCTCTCAGGAAGACTGAAATCCCAAAGCGAATTGACAGCTTTCGGTTATGACTTAGATTAGATTGGTGGACCTACAATCTGGTTCAATCTAAAACGGATAAGGGGGGAATCTATACTTCTCTATACTTCTCAAGAATTAGATAAAAATTTTATAGGAAACCATGAGAAGCTTCTATCCAAATTTTATCAATTTCTATTAGAGCGTTGGATTGGATAGGAAGTGATCAAGGACTCAATGATTGCCTGGGGGAGAAATTTAGGACACCCAATTGAGCTTGAGAAATGGGAAGAAATTTGGAAAAAAACTTTAAAATTGACAATGCCGGTCTCATACAAGGAACACACATACAAAATGCTATATAGGTGACACCTCCTGCCAGCTAGACTATCGAAGATGTTTCCAGAGATCTCCCCAATTTGTTGGAAATGTAAGATAGCTCTGGGAACTTATTTCCATACTTGGTGGATTTGCCCTCAAGCAGGAATATCCAATACAATAGAAGAGTTGGAAGGGACCTTGGAGGTCTTCTAGTCTAGTCTAGGGTTTCTAGGCAGAAAACCCTATACTGTTCCAGACAAATGGCTATCCAACATCTTCTTGAAGACTTGCAGTGTTGGGGCATTCACAACTTCTGGAGACAAGCTGTTCCACTGATTAACTGTCCTAACTGTCAGGAAATTTCTCCTCAGTTCTAAGTTGCTTCTCTCCTTGATTAGTTTCCACCCATTGCTTCTTGTTCTGCCCTCAGGTGCTTTGGAGAATAGTTTGACTCCCTCTTCTTTGTGGCAACCCCTGAGATATTGGAACACTGCTATCATGTCTCCCCTAATCCTTCTTTTTATTAAACTAGACATACCCAGTTCCTGCAATCGTTCTTCATATGTTTTAGTCTCCAGTCTCCTAATCATCTTTGTTGCTCTTCTCTGCACTCTTTCTAGAGTCTCCACGTCTTTTCTACATCATGGCGACCAAAACTGAATGCAGTATTCCAAATGTGGCCTTACCAAGGCACTATAAAGTGGTATTAACACCTCACGTGATCTTGATTCTATCCCACTGTTTATGCAGCCTAGAACTGTGTTAGCTTTTTTGGCAGCTGCTGCATACTGCTGGCTCATATATAAATGGTTGTCCACTAGGACTGGAATATATTGGACTAGAATTCAAAACTAGGCTTTTGAAATTACAGGATGCAGGATTAAGCTGATCCCGGAAATGTTCTTGTTAAGCATGAAGCCAGATAATTTAAATAAAACTAATAGGTACTTAATTCTCCCTCATCATTGTAGCTAGAATCTCATTTGCCCAAAAATGGAAAACTAGCAATATACCATCAGAGACAACGCTAATTGATAAAATTATAGACTGCGCGAAAACAGACAAACTTACCAGTCTGTTGTGGGATAAACAAGAATTGGTATTTTATATGTGCTGGGGTCGTTGGTATGCTTGGCTATAAAGAAAGAAGCTGAATTAGCAATGCCAACTTAGAATCTCTCTATGTTTCGATAGCACCTCTATGCTTTGTTTTCTTTTCTCTCACTTTTTTGCTTTCTGTATTGGAGATATGCACTATATATAAATAAGTGGTAAACCTTAGCTGTATTGTATTACTCTCTGCAATCAATATGTATTATTTACTCTTCATTTTGTACACTTTTGTTTTTAATGACTTAATAAAAATTTAAAATTAAATAAAAAGAAGAAGCAGACAAGAAATGAACAGAACCTAAACCTTATAAAGTAGGGAACAAAGATTACCTTTCCACCAAGTTTTTAAAATCTTTGCAATGGTCTAAAAAGTTGGTTCCTAAATATATTGGGCCTTTCCCCATTGTTCATATCATTAATCCTGTCACAGTGGAATTACAACTCCCTAAGTCAGCGATGGTGAACCTTTTTTGGCTCGTGTGCCATAAGTGGGGGGAGTGCAGGGGGGTTGTGTGTGGACGTGCCGCACCCATAATGCAATGCGCGACACCCACAGTGTGCATGCATGCACTACAGGCGCAACCCCCCCATTTTTTGCATGCTCTTATAGGAGCCTGGGGAGGGCGAAAACAGCCTCCCCCCCCCGAGGCCCTCCGGAGGCTTCAGAGACCTTCAGGAGGCTTCCCTGAAGCCTCCGGAGCACGCTCCGCATGCGCACGCTAGCCAGCTGAATTTGCCCTTTTTTGCATGCTTTTTTCACCCTCCCCATGCTCCAGAGGCTTTATAGGAGCCTGGGGAGGGCAAAAAGAGCCTCCCCCGCCCTTCCCTGAGGCCCTCCGGAGGCTTCATGAACTTCCCTGAAGCCTCCGAGCACACAAAATGACGCGCTGCCAAAACCGGACGTGACGTCTGATTTGCTTGGAGCGTCATTTTGAGTGGTCTGGAGGCTTCAGCAACTTTCAGGAGATTTCCCTTAAGCCTCTGGAGCACTCAAAATGACGCTCCGAGCAAATCAGATGTCACTTCTGGTTTTGGCGGCACGTCATTTTGAGTGCTCTGGAGGATTCAGGGAAGCCTCCTGAAGGTTGCTGAAGCCACCGGAGGGTCTCTGGAGGGCCTGTGAAGCCTCTGGAGCACTCAAAATGATGCGCCGCTGAAACTGGAAGTGATGTCCAATTTTCTTGAAGCATCATTTTGAGTGGTCTCAAGGCTTAAGGGAAGCCTCCTGAAGGTTACTGAAGCCTCCGGACCACTCAAAATGACGCTCCAAGCAAATAGGACGTCACTTCCGGTTTCAGTGGCGCGTCATTTTGTGTGCTCGGAGGCTTCAGGGAGGTTCATGAAGCCTCCGGAGGGGCTCTGGGGAGGGCGGGGGAGGCTCTTTTTGCCCTCCTCAGGCTCCTATAAAGCCTCTGGAGCCTGGGGAGGGTGAAAAGAGCATGCAAAAAAGGGCAAATTCAGCTGGCTAGCGTGCACATGCGCGCTGGCCAGCTGACAGGGCATCACCTTGTCATCACCTCTACGTGCCCCTGTGGCATGCGTGCCATAGGTTCGCCATCATGGCCCTAAGTCATTACTGCAAGTCCATCCCGTTTTCCATTGTAGCTTATTGATGCCTGAAGTCATCCCTGATCTTCATCCAGCTACTATCCCTGGTTCACCCCCTATTATGGTAGAGGGTGAACAACATTTTGAAGTTCAGGAAATTCTAGGAAATTTTCACACAATGAATGGGTTCATAAAAAATATGTGCATGCCCCTAAATTAGTATGTATATTTTATCAATTGTACCCTGACAAACCTTATTCATTTTATGTTTCCTTTGACTCTCCTGCCCTCTTGTTTTCTTTCAGGTGGACTTCCTGTTTTTCTAGGGGAGCGGCATGCCAGGCCCCAGATATTTCTACAGAGATGCTGACATTTTGGTGGGAGGAAGGGTGGTGGGAGGAATGGAATGGTCTATATATGAAGTTTCTGTTTCTAATTCCAGTTTCTGTTTCTTGTATTACTGTGCTAATCTCTACATGAAGTCTCTCTTTCCCTGCAATGATGTAGTGTGGGAGGAGTTTGGTTAGCATTGCTTTAAATAGCTGGTTTTAAATGAGAAGCTTCATTTCTTGCCTAGATTTCTTGTTAATGCAAACCTTCTAATAAAAGCTCCTTTTGGAGCCACTGCAGTTTCAAGAGTCCTTCTTTCTTGTGAAGATTGGAGAGGCAAGACTTTACAAAGGGGCTGCTTTTCCAGGATCGTCTAAATCCTCACCTTTTCTGGGGAGGGTAGAGTCAATGGCGGGTGTCTTATTATTCTTCCTACATTACATAACTAAAAATTACATTAAAAACTGCCATGCAAAATTTTGTAATGTAGCTAATATAAAGCTGCCAGAATCCATCTGTTTTTCATGGTTTAATTTAAATATGTGCAACTCAAATTTGAAGCTCATACAACAAGCACTCAATCCATTATTTTTATTTTAAAAAAATAAGTTCGGAAGAGACATAGCAAGCCTTAAAGAAAGCACAACTTCCACAAATAAACACATCTGCAGATGTAAGGTTTATGGTGATTCCCACAATCTAAGCCAAAATGGCCATGAAGAGCAATGTCCCAAAACCAGAGCATACATAGCAGCATAAAATGCCCAAGAATTTAGCATTTTTCCAGCCCCTGCCCTCCACCATTGCTTTATTAAACCACACCAAGAAATCTGATCTACTGTGAATACTGGGTTGGGAGATGAGGAAAATACTACTTAAAACTAGAATAACTAAGGGTGGCTTTAAGCTGGAGATGAGACAAAGGCAACTTCATGAGATCATGACAAAATGACAGCGTGTTTGCTCTGCGATCAGAGGGAAAGAGCCCCAGCTCCCGACCCACTTCAAAAATAGCGTTTGCTATTCAAGGTAGATGGCTATATTTTGTTCCCCAAAACGTTTAACTACCAAGCGGGTAAAGCTTTCAAAGTTTAAAAAACAAATGAGCTCCAAAAAAGAAAGCCGGTATCATACAGAGCTGAACTCATGTTCTTCCCGTGGGTGTTGAGTGTGGAGGCTGCAGAGGCAAGGAAGTCCCAATAAGGCTTCTGTCGCCCGAGCCAGGCTCTCGAAGTAACCTTCCATATCACGGCACCAATACGGAACACCCTGTTTTTGGAGCACCATTTTAAAGCCACTAGGGATTCAATGCATTGAGCGACATCATGGAGAGAGATCAGGCAGATAGATAGAACGCCTTGATCCAAAGGCGGAAGTGAGTTCTTGTGTAACGCAGACGCGGACACTTTTTATCTTTTTTCTTCAGGAGTTGAAGCGAAGCTATCCTTCTTTGAGCCTGAAGAGGGCGCCTGAAATACAACGCTTCCTTTCGCCGCCCAGGTGCGCCTCTCAGCGAGCGAAGTCTTCAGTCCTCAACAATCAGAACCACGGCTGCAGAATTCTTCTCCCGAAGCTTCTGTTGTTAGGACGAGCGGACTTACATTTTCTACGCTCAGGAGCCGGCGCGGGCTTTTCCCCTCGAGCAAAAGCAAGTCTCTGCTCCACCCCATCTGTTGCGCGAAGGCGAGAGCAAGAGGAAGGCACAAGAGTCGCAATCAGAGGCTGCTCAGTCACGGTAGTAGTAGTCTACTACCGAGATTCTCTGGGACGGCAGCGCGAACTTGGGAACACCTCCATAACGACAGATTTGCCAGGCAGGGAGGGAGGTGCAAGCTCTGGAAAAATGCAACTATTGCTCAACTGATCTTTAGTTTTCACGGTCAGTAAGTATTTTTTTCTTATTTTCCTCTGAACGTCGACGCGTAGGGAGAGTGGGAAAGGGCCGCTTTTTGTCCCTTGGGACAGGTTCTTGCGATTTGAAGACAGTAGCATGCCTTTGGAAGGGAATTTTCGAAAAAAAGGAGAAACTTAAACTTGACCAAGAAGATCGTACTATAAGTATTCATGCTCAATTAGTGTAATGCTTTTAACAGAGAAACCCATCCACCACACTGCCGGCCCCATCTTTTATACTGTGCAGTTTAAATTCCTTCAACAAAGAAGAGTGTAGTAGGTATTGTCCTTTTCTAGTGATGGTGCTCAACGCTGAAATAGGAGAAATTAAGAGTGCACCTGAGCACATGTAGAGACTATTCCACGGGCAGCCTATCTTAGAAACAGGAACCTTAATCCAGTACGGAGAGTGATGTGATTTTTCAGACAAACTGAATGAAGATTTTTGTTGTTAGAATTTAGCTTCTAGGTTTTCCCTTAATCTGAATAAAAATTGATTTTACTTTGAATTTTTTATCTGGTCAAACAAATATGCCAATTAGTATTGAAAAAACTAGGATAAACCTGAAACTCAAATTTGTGGACAATTCTCTCAGATAATGTTACTTTTGTTATCTTTTTAAAGAATATTTTTTTTGTCAGACTACTAGCAAATACCTTATATATTGCAGTAAATGGTCTGTATATCCATTTCAAGTTGACTGCTTTATTTTTGTGTGTGTGCAGTAAACAGAACTTGATGCCTGAGCTAATTGTGGTTTCCCTGTGTTTTGGTACATATAGATCCTTTTAATTGCTACAGAATGAATCATGTTCTGTTCTAACATCAAGTTGGATTATTTTGCTTGAGCATAAGAATAGCATGTGAAAGCATTCATTATTCCTATCTGTAGTTCAGCAAAGAAGTTCCCATTTCTCAACACAATTGTGTGGTTGAGCTATCTCCACTAAAATATAGTTGTGTCTGAGTAGTCATAATGTGAACAATTTGTCTGCATTATTAATTCATGATGGCTCATCCAGGCATCACTGCTATTATGACAGCATGTGTTAACAGTACTCAAGCCCTAACTGGAATTGAAATTGAAAAATGTACTCCATATCTTACAAAACTCTGGCAAGTCTCAGTTTGTGAATACTAACTCTGTATTTTTTTTTAAAAAAAACTTTAATTTTAGCCAAGAAAAACTTTACAATCCAGTCAAGCAAACATAAATTTATTTACGAAACAAATTGTATTTACATGAGAAATAGCGGTTGCAGGTCAACAATTTTTCTTCTGGAAGATGTTCTTTTTAATTTTAGCTACAGCATACTACAATCCTATAATAAATTTGAAGATACCATTTCAGTCCCAAAGGTACTTTTTCAGGAGGCAACTGGACTTTCTTGTTTTTTTCTTTGAAGACATTTCGCTTCTCATTCAAGAATGACCTGGATGACTGAGAATCTATACAGACCCTTATGCCATTTCAGTATTAATGATTAGGCAGGAGAATGAAGATTGTTCAAATGATCATGCAGTTTTAACTGTCTGCTGTTTTGTTCAACTAAGAATTGCTGAGAAGAGAAATAAGGATAACATTGGAAAATGCAATACTAAAACATTCAATTGAAATAGTTACATAAAGTGGGTGGAAACATGCAGTGAAATCTGTTGAAATGCAATAAACCATTTGAAAATGAGGATCAACTGATATGTATACCTATATTTTACTACTATTGCTAAGTTTCTGGTAATTTGGTATTTATTTTTGCTGGATTCAGCAGAAGCCCTTGTTAAAGAATAGGATTTTTTTGTGGTAAACCAGGTCAGAAAACAGGCTTCACACTGCACTGGAGGATTAGAACTATATTTTATTGAGAGGCTATAATAATAGAATCTTGCAAGCCTGAATGTATTTCCATCTCTCTTTATATCCCAGTGAATTAAGGAGAAACCTGTTTGACTCTTCCAAATACTACCTTGTTTCCCAAGACTTAAGGAATGTTTCAGCCCTTTTTGTTTTTAAAATGATTTGTGCCTATTTCCCTCAAGTTTATCTCCCCAGTTCTCTAAAATATGCTTCTAAAACATAAGAGGCTTGCACCTAAATGAATATTAGGTAATTTATTTACAAATATCCAATTAAAAGTAAAATAAAATAACCTCTGGAACAGCTTGCCTCCAGCAGTTGTGAATGCCCCAACCCTGGAAGTCTTTAAAAAGATGTTAGACAGCCATTTGTCTGAAATGGTATAAGGTTCCTGCCCATGCAGGGGGTTGGACTAGAAGACCTACAAGGTCCCTTCCAACTCTGCTATTGTATTATTATTAATTCTCTGAAAATGCTCACAAATTCATTTTGAGTGCAGAGTTTGGACATAGTTCAGCTATGGATAAATATAAGTAATTATATGTAAAAAAGTACATTAAGAAATACATTGATAGAAGCAAGCTGTTCTAACCTCAACTACATCTTTAAGAGACAGAAGCACATTAGAAAACAAAACAGGAAGTTTCCTTTATGTCTTAAACATGGAAATATAAGCCAATAAGAAGCAGACCTTTATCTCTTAGTGACCCTCATAGTAGTCAAAAGAGGCTTATATTGGAAAGTTAAGTGTTTCATGAAATTCACACATGAAGTGATCAGCCATTGTTATATGTAGTTTAAATATATATTTCAGACTTATTATGATTCAAAATATTGAGAAAAAGATGACTTCAGAAGAGTGCATGAGCTTTTAAAGACCCTGTTGTCCCCAATTCGGGTCTAAGCCTGGTGCCGAAGCCAATGATGAACGCCATACATGAGGTGCAGGTTTTCTGATTGCTTTTTATTGGAGTACTCCAAGGAAAAGGGTTCCTGGTCAAAAGGCCAAGAACCAAGAACAAAGGATTAAGAAAGCTTTATACATTTTCAGAAAAGAAGAAGGCGGGACAAGGTGAAACAGGAAGACATATCCTCTAATAAACATTTTAGCACTAATTCTACAATTTGTTCTATTGGTCTATAGCTGTCCCATTCCTAAGCCTTGGCTAATGAATGCCCCAGGAGTTATCTAATACACATTTCATTTGTTGCTGTTCATCTCTATTCCTAACTTTTAGCTGAGGTCTGCAAATTGTCTAATTCGTGTTGCCTTTTATCAACTTTCCAACTACCCATAATTGCTACAAGCTTTTACACATGCATATTTCCTGATGATAAGCATTCTTTGTTCTTGTGAGACAGAGACACAGACCCCCCCTATTACAGTCTTTCTGATTTATTTTCAAGTGTGCCATGACCTTGCTTTAGCAGCCAGTCCATCAACCCAGTTCTAAAATGTAACCCTGGCACTCTGGAAAATAGAATCAGTCTGAATGAAATATATTTCAGATTAGTGGAACAATGGAAATAAAATCACAATTTGCTTCAGACTTTCATTGGGAACATCAGACTGAGTTCTGATTTGATTTGGATTTATTTAGAGGTTGCCCTGTTCAATTTTTAAAAATGTTTTATGTTGTTAATATGGAAAACAAATGGCTGCAACTCCAACAGAAAGTAATGCTTTAGTGGTTATACAGTAATGAAAGAATCTATATACATTACAATGATTAATTAAACTAAAAGTAACAAAATAAAATCCATTTAGCATTAACTAAACCTGTGCCCCTAGAGTCATCATTGCAGAGATATTTCCTTACCTAAAGAGAGAAACAGAATGACCATGAGTGGTCAAAAAAGCAATGGGAGCAATAATGACTCAAATGTTGTGCCAGCTTCCCCATTTATTTTCCTTGTGGGAATCTGGCAGGGAGCATTAGAAATCTTTCTTTATTCTTCCCTTCTCAGCAGGTAGGTAAGTGCCTGCTATTGGAGGGCAGAAAGAGCAATGGATTGCAAAACTGACTGGAAAATTGTCACGGGAATGTTGAAAATGAAGAACATGTAACTGTAGTAGCAGCTAGTAGCACTGAAGCAGTCTCAATGTCCCCAAATTTCATTGTGTCCCATGGCTTCTCAATTTTGGACACATTTTGCAAGTTAGCTCATTTGAGGTGCCTTAATTTAAAATAGTTGCCCCATGATTTCAACTACATAAGGGTAATGACATGAATTTTAGTTGTATACTAAAATGAGCCAGTTGGCAACTGGCTCATTTTTATGATGGGTGCAGTGTCCCGGAGTCATGTGATTCCCACTTTGCAAATGTCTGACAAGCAAAGTCAATGGGGAATTTAGATTTGCTTAATAACCATGTTGCTAACTTAACTAATTTAACTTAACTAGGCCTAGGATGAGTCTCTCTGCCTCTGGGGTTTTATGGGGAATTAGTATTGTTTAGTTTTAATGGGAATTTTAGCGCAGGTTATATTTAATTTGTTTTTAGAATTGTTGTATGTATTTGGTTTTTATTCTACCTGTGCACCGCCCCGAGTCCCTGTGGGGAGAGGGTGCGGTTCTACAAATTAAAAATTATTATTATTATTATTATTATTATTATTATTATTATTATTATTAACTGCAGATTGCAGTGATTCACATAACTGTGGTTAAAAAAAGTTGTAAAATGGGGCAATTCATTTAACAACTTTCATTTAGCAATGGAAATTTTGGGCACAATTGTCATAAGTATAGGACTTCCTGTATTTACATAACACTCAGTATAGCTAAAGCTCTTCATACAATCACAATGTCTTACTGTTTGTTTATTCATGTCAGAAGCATCACAATTAAAATAAGGCATACTATATAATATTTAAACTGTAAAATACAAGATTAAAATATGTACAAATTAAACAGATCTTGCTCAGAAACTAGCAATATTAATTGCATTTTATTGCACTGTCATGAGGTCCCCAAGTATGGGCACAGAGGGCAGATATACAGACCATATTTTTAGGAGTATACGACGCACCTTTCCCCCCCAAAAAAATTAGGTGAAAATCTGGGTGCATCTTATACGCTGAATACAACATTTTTGGCCTACCAAAACCCTACTCCCTTTGCAAAAATGGACATGGAGAGGGTTTGGGAAGCTTGCAAAATGCTTCTGGGGGCTGGGGAGGGCAAAAACAAGCAAAAACTGGACCAGTTTTACACGTTTTTGTCCTCCCCAGCCCCAAGGAGCACTATCAGCCTCCCAAAGCTCTGCATGCCCCCCCTTTTTTTGTTGTTGCAAAAATGCCCTGCTTTTGCTTGTTTTTGCCCCCCTCCAGCTCCCAGGAGCACTCTACAAGCCTCCCAAAGCTCTGCATGCCTCCCCTTTTTCCTTTGCAAAAAACCCCGCATGCATTTGGGAGGCCTATAGAGTGCAAAAACTTTTTTTTTTAAATTTACCTCTTCAAAATCATGGTGCATCTTATACACCAGTGCGTCTTATAGTCTGAAAAATACAGTATGTGTCGTTCTCTGCATGTCAGCCAATCGCAGAGTTCTTTGAGATTATTATATATGTTATGTTATTGTTTTATAAGTTACGACTTAAAACCAAAAACTATGGCGGCAAATTCTATGAGCCCTCAAATTTCTTAGAACACATACATAAAATTTGAGGTTACCATAGACAGTAATGAAATCAATCAATAGCTGTTACATTTTTAAATATTTTGTAGGATTAGTTGCCCATACTGAAAAGTCTGTGAAATTTTAAAAGAAAAAATGGTTGCAAGGAATTTTGTGCAAGGGAAATCTTTAGTCTGAATGATTTTTTTGATTTGTTCACCACAACCATCCAGATTTCTTGTGGCAAAATGCCATATATCTTATTTATTTTATTTATTTTAATTCGATTTATATCCCGCCCTTCTCCACGAGGGACCCAGGGCGGCGCACAGGAATTTAAAACATATAAAACAAAGTATACAAAATTTAAAAGCATATTAAATTAAAACAATCCTATATCATAGAATTTTTTCAAATTGTGCTACATTTCTGAAGAATAAACGTGTTAGGAAGAGATGATAAAAGAAAGATAATGGGTAAGATCAGCATCAGTATTTAATTTGAATATTGCAAATTAATATTGTAAAGCCTCTGCTTCAGTGCCATCATAGCATGAAATGTGGGATTGTTCTTAGATGGATTTTATGACAGAGTCTCTCAGCATATACTTTGTGGCTTGCCATCAAGACTGAAGTTTATGCCCTCTGCTCCAATCATCTTTGGTGAGTGACTGGAATTTCTGAACATGAATACATCCTCTACTTCATTGGTCTCCAACCTTTCCAGCTTGGTGAACTGATGGAGGTGGTGGGGACACATGCATGTGTGCTGCTTTCACAAATGCAAGTTTGCCTACCATTTATATTGCGGTAACCAAAACTGAGTGTAATATTTTAAATATGGTCTTACCAAGCCATTATAAAGGGGTATTATCACTGCAAGTGATCTCGATTCTGTCCCTTGGTCGATACAGATAGTCCTTGACTTATGACCACAATTAAGCCCAAAATGAATGTTGCTATGTGAGACATTTGTTAAGTGAGTGTTACCACATTTTACTGTATTAAATTATCTTTTTATATGTTTATAATATAAAATACAAAAACTAATAGGACAAATAGGGGAGGGAATGGGGCAGGGAAGAGTGCAGAAAAGGAGGGAAAAAGAAAGAAAAATGTTGACTTCCAATTCTCTTTGGTGCATTAGTAACATCAAATGTTAACTTTTTACTTTTATGTAGTCGTACAGTTGTGTTCAAAATTATTCAACCTCCAATGCTGTAAAGGGGTTTAGGGAATTTAGTGTACATTTGTAATTGTATTCAGAATGAAATCCTACAAGGACTTTTTAAAGAACCAAATGCAACTAAAATGACATCAATTGTTTTTGTAATACAGTAGTAAATGTTTCTTTTGTGATTTCTTCATTGACACAATTATTCAACCCCTTAAAGACTACCACTCTGAAGAACAGAGGTTCATTCAGGTGTTTTCGATCAGGTATTGAAAACACCTGTGGATGTCACCTAGCAGCAATCAAGCATAATAAGCACCAATGAGGCAGCTTTAAAATGACTGTGATACTCAGTTCCTTCTAGACATTTACTGGTGTGGTTACAAACATGGTGAAGTCAAGAGAATGGTCCAGGAAGACAAGAGAAGAGGTCATTTCTCTTCACAGGAAGGGCAATGGCTATAAGAAGATTACAAAGATGTTAAACATACCAAGAGACATCATAGGAAGCATCATTCGCAAATTCAAGGCAAAGGGCACTGTTGAAACGCTACCTGGTCGTGGCAGAAAGAAGATGCTGACTTCAACTGCTGTGCACTACCTGAAGCGTAGAATGGAGAAAAGTCCCCGTGTGACTGCTGAGGAACTGAGAAAAGATTTGTCAGATGTGGGTACTGAAGTTTCAGCTCAGACAATAAGGTGCACACTGCGTAATGAAGGCCTCCATGCCAGAACTCCCAGGCGCACCCCCTTGCTGTCTCCAAAGAATAAGAAGAGTCGACTGCAGTATGTCAAAAGTCATGTGGACAAACCACAAAAGTTGTGGGATAGTGTTCTGTGGACTGATGAAACAAAATTAGAACTGTTTGGGCCCATGGATGAACGCTATGTTTGGAGGAGGAAGAACAAGGCCTATGAAGAAAAGAACACCTTGCCTACTGTGAAGCATGGCGGAGGGTCAATCATGCTTTGGGGCTGTTTTGCTTCTGCAGGTACAGGGAAGCTTCAGTGTGTGCAAGGTACCATGAATTCTCTTCAGTACCAGGAGATATTGGATGAAAATGTGATGCAGTCCCTCACAAACCTGAGGCTTGGGAGACGTTGGACCTTTCAACGGGACAATGATCCCAAGCATACCTCCAAGTCCACTAGAGCATGGTTGCAGAGTAAAGGCTGGAACATTTTGGAGTGGCCATCGCAGTCACCAGACTTAAATCCGATTGAGAACCTCTGGTGGGACTTAAAGAAAGCAGTTGCAGTGCGCAAGCCTAAGAATGTGACTTCCGCTTGGGGACGGAATATAGGACGCACATTGGACTTTCAAAGTTGGGAAGAAATTTGGTTCAAAAATATGAAATTGACTATGGCAGCCTCGTATAAGGAAAATACATATAAAATGATATATCAGTGGCATCTACCCCCTGCAAGACTTGCCAGAATGTTCCCGGGGACCATGCCTAATTGCTGGAAATGTGGTCACAGAGAGGGGACCTATTTCCATCAGTGGTGGACCTGCCCAATGGCGATTAAATACTGGAAAAAAATCAGGCAGTGGTTAACAGAAATCACCCAACATCAATTAGATTTGAAACCTGAAACCTTCCTGTTAGGACTCAAACTCCCAGATATCAACATGGAGATATGGTTTTTAGTGTTGCACATAATTATTGCGGCAAGATTGGCTTTTGCCCAGGAATGGAAGAGTGATCAAATACCAATGGATAGGGCAGTAATAAATAAAATTAATGAATGCGCAGAATCGGATAGATTAACAAAATTAATTAAAGAAAAAAAGGACTCAGAATTCTATAACTCGTGGAAGAGGTGGTATAGCTGGGTACGGGAATGACCGAATAATAACAACTGAAGCAATAATATATGTTTAAATCAGATATTGGTAAATAATATTAATCAGAAATTAAAGGATGAATAAGAATTGATGAAGTAGGGGACTTCCTGTTCCTGTTCCCGGCGGCGACGGACGAACCTTGGGGTTCGTCCGCCATTTTGTTCTTTTTTCTGCCCCTAACGGGGCGGGGCACTCCCTTTTTTGGGGGGTCCCTCCGTAAAACTGGCTTGCCTGGGCTGGTTTATCCTGGCGGCGGCTGGGAAACGGCCCTTTTCTTCGGTTTAGGCGAAGGAAGACATGCTGCGGGGGGAGTTTCCCTTCGCCAATGGAGGACGGTAACGATCAGCAAAATTTAAAAAGAACTGAGCGTCGGGTCGGAAGGCTCCCTGGGGCTTTGGCAGCGAGGTGAAGAGTGAGTGATTTACAATATTATTTATGCTGGCAGCCTGGATTGAAAGAACGTAGAGGGGGGTGTTTGTTGGTTAAACCCCCCCTCGGATTTAAAGCGGCATTCCGAAATGGCTTCTTGTTGCAAGGAAGCGGATACTTTGTTTCCGGACTGCATTGAAATAAGCGAAAGTGATCTGCGGCTGATTTTCTTACAATGTATCTAAGTCTGGCTGGCTTGATACAATTTTTCTTGGGTTATTTTCTCCTCCTGGCTCCCAGGCCAGGAAGGTTCCCTTTGTTCCTGAATGACTATTTTTACCTTTGGAAAATTACCATCTTTTCGTGAAATGGACTCTCTCTCTACTAATGAAGAAATTTCTGGACTAATTGATTCCTTCCCTGAGTGCCTTCTCTGTTAAAGTTTTTGATTGTGAAAAGTGTTTCTCTGCTGGGTCTTGAATTCTTTTACAACTTTCACCTGAACTGTTTTGCTCCTGATTTGCCTCAACGGCCCCACCCCAAAAACGCCATCTTAGTGACACTGACTTTAACAGCTTACCATGGCATCAAAATCAGAATTGGCAGGATTGGAACAAAGAATGTCATCTTTGGAATCGGTGTTACAAGTTTTGGTGCAGGAAATTAAAGCTTTGAGAGCTGATAATAAAAGTTTTAAGGAGGACCTTCTGGAAACACGGAAACAAGTGTTGGAGAATTCACAGAAGACTGAGGAGCTGGAAGGGGGCCTGGCTGGGGCAAAGGGAGAACTTAAAAATGTCAACATTGAAATTGCAGATTTGTCTGGTCATATGTCTAGGATGGATTTTGAAAGGATGTCATATTTTTTAAGATTTCAGAATGTTTCTGAAGAATCTGGTGAATACCTTCCTGATCTCATGAGCACAATTTTAGCAGAATATTTACAGAAACCTAAAGATGAGATCAGGGGGGATATTGACCTAGTCTACAGAATAAATTCAGCATATGCCAGGATAAATGAAGTACCCAGAGAGATACATATTAAATTTGTTAGAAGGTCAACCAGAGAGGGAATTTTGAAGGCGCAGAGAGGGGGGCCGTTAATTTACTAACAAAAGGAAGTCACCATCTTGAAGCAGATTCCAAAAAAGATTAGGGAGGTGAGAAGGAGGTATTCCTTCTTATCCAGAAAATTGTTTGACCATGGGATCTGGTTCAAGTGGGTGATGCCGGAAGGGATGTTGGTGTTCTGGGATGAAGGAAGAGTGAGGATTAAAACAGTTGCTGAGGCGGAAGCCTTTCTTAAAAAAACATTCCTCTATCCTGGGGGAAGATCCAGGGGGGACGGAGGGGGCCATGGCCCCGCCCGCTGGGGGCCAGGGAGGAGAAAAAGAAGATACAATTGCCAAGAGACTTAGATCGAAAAAATAACTTTGCTTTTCTTTTATTATTATTAATATTGCTTAACCTTATGTCTGGATGTTTGTACATGACTGCTAGCATAGAATGGAGAATTTAGGAATTTTGTACTTATTTTCACCTTGTAGTACTTTTGGAAAAATGTTTTTTTTAATGTTTTATTATGAAGCCCTAGAAGGGCCAATGATCCCGACGCGAAAGTTCTTAATATGTTTCTGTATCCCTTACCCTACCCTTTTCGAAAATTGTAAAAACCAATAAAACTTTTTCAATATAAAAAAAAAAGAATTGATGAAGTAGGTACGTTGACTAGATGGACTGTATATAGTGTAAATGTTGGTGTTAAATATTAGGCCTATTATTAGGACGGTAATGTTAAGTTTGGTTATTTAAATGTTATGCTTTCTCGCGCTGTGACGGCAATATGTTTAAAATTATGTTTGTATGATTTTATTTTTATAAGAATAAATAAAAACATTTATTTAAAAAAAAAGAATGTGACTGAACTGGAGGCTTTTGCCCATGAAGAATGGGCGAAGATACCCGTAGATCGCTGCAAGACACTTGTGTCAAGCTATGCTTCACGTTTAAAAGCTGTTATAACTGTAAAAGGATGTTGTACTAAGTACTAAGATTGAATGTCACTTGGGGGTTGAATAAAACTGATAATGATGTGAGCACAGAAAAGACATTTGTGGTTATTTCATTATAAATGTTATATTATATTTGTCTGACCTACAAGTGCCTCTTTGATGTAAATGTAAGCAAGATGACTGAATGATCAAAATCAATGTCAAACTGGCCAAAAACACTCAATTTCAGTGGGGGTTGAATAATTTTGAACACAACTGTATAAACTAGCCATTTTGTTGCAGAAAAATCAGGAGACTCGGAGAATGAGATCGAGATAAGCCTCTTATTGTGACTTACTATGACATTTGGCATTGCATATGGCAAGGTTAATATCTCAGAAGTACATATTAGGTAATGCAAACATATAATACAATCAGGTTATGATAATGGTACATCTCAGTAAGCAGAAAAAGACAAATACATCATATATCAAACTTAAATCTGTTAAGGCACCTTCTCTAGTTCCCAGGGTGTAAGTTGTACATAGGTTCCTGTATCTGAATGTTCATCTTCTTCGAAGGGGTCAGCGAGAATCTTATGGTCAATGAGGCTTTCCATCAGGACCAACTCCTTCTCAACCCTTATCTCTTTTACTAATCTCATAACAAGCTGCCTGAGCAAGGGGATATCACAAGGGACAAAGTCTAGTCCATATATCAGCAAAAATAACATCGGTTTGATCCAACTGGTACCAAGTAACCAAGAAAACCACATGTCCATTCCTTGTAACCTCTGTCCAATTTTGGATGTCCTGTCCTGCAAATCTCTGGCAACATGACTTATTCATGCAAAAGCAACAGGAATATACACAAACCACCTTTCTCAGCTATTAGGAGGTCTATGGCACGTAGGTTTTGCAAAACCACTGCTACCAAGGAATCTATCTGGTCTTTGGACTTCAACCAGCAATTCAATTCAGGCTTTCTTGAAATTCCTCAGATAATTGCTTAAACTGTATTGTAGAGTGTGATAACCCACCTACATCTGTCCCAACTGCTGTTTCTATTCCCAGGATTGCTAACAGTGGGATTACTAGTGGCACTCTTTTCTGATCATGTCCTATGAGAAGAACAGGGAGAGTTTGTTCCCCACTGACAACATCCATCTTGGGGAAGAGGTGTTTCCCCCATGTTAGAAAAAGACCCCATTTGCTCCTAGGCACACAACTATGTTCATTTTTTATTTTTTATTTTATTTTATTAAATTTATACCCCACCCTTCTCCTTGTTAGGACCCAGGGCGGCGCACAGGGATGTTAAAATACATACAAAATATATAAAATATATAAAATTTAAAATACTTATTCTAATAAATAAACCCTGTGCTAAAAACCGAATTAAAATCCCAAGTTTAAAAACTATCTAATAGTCAGTATGGAGGTTATGCTAGGCCGGCTAGATGAAATAGGTGTGTCTTCAGACACTTACGGAAGAGGCGGAGGTCGGAGATGGTGCGGAGTTCAGGGGGTAAGTCGTTCCAGAGGGCTGGGCCCACCACAGAGAAGGCTCTCCCCCTGGGTGTCGCCAGTCGGCATTGTCCAGCCGACGGCACCCTGAGGAGGCCCTCTCTGTGGGAGCGTATCGGTCAGAGGGATGTATGGGGCAGGAGGCGGTCTCGCATATAACTAGGCCCCGAGCCATGGAGCGCTTTAAAGATGGTCGTTAAAACCTTGAAGCGCACCCGAAAGACCACAGGAAGCCAGTGCAGCTCACGCAGGATAGGTGTTATGTGGGAGTGTCTAGGCGCTCCCATAATTACCCGCGCGGCTGCGTTCTGGACTAGATGCAGCTTTCGGGTGCACCTCAAGGGGAGCCCCATGTAGAGAGCATTACAGTAGTCGAGTCGAGAGGTGATGAGTGGTTGAGTGACTGTGCGTAAGACACCCCGGTCCAGTAAGGGGCGCAGTTGGCGCATCAGGCGTACCTGATGAAACGCCCCCCTGGCCACGGCTGCCACATGATCTTCCATAGACAGCCGGGAATCCAGGAGGACACCCAAATTGCGCGCCCTCTCCACGGGGGCCGGTGTTTCGCCCCCAATGCCCAGAGTTGGAATAATCTGGCTGAACCGGGGCGCCGGAAGCCACAGCCACTTAGTCTTGGACGGGTTGAGCTTGAGTTTGTTACCACCCATCCAGATCCGTACGGCTTCCAAGCACCGGGACATAACCTCGACGGCATCATTGGGGTGGTCTGGGGTGGATATGTACAACTGAGTATCATCAGCGTACAGATGATATCCCACCCCAAAACCACGGATGATATCACCCAGCGGCTTCATATATGTGTTGAATAGGAGGGGCGAGAGGACCGACCCCTGAGGAACCCCACATATGACTGGTCTCGAGGCCGACCTCTGTCCCCCTGTCAACACATATTGCGACCGACCAGAGAGGTAGGACGAGAACCACCGCAAAACGGTGCCTCCCAGCCCCAGCCCCCCCAGTCGGCGCAATAGGATACCATGGTCGATGGTATCAAAAGCCGCTGAGAGGTCTAATAGGACTAGGATAGAGGAATATCCTCTATCCCGCGCCCTCCAGAGATCACCAACCAACGCGACCAATGCCGTCTCGGTGCTGTGCCCGGGTCGGAAGCCGGACTGGCGCGGGTCTAGATAATCAACTTCCTCCAAGTGTCGCGGAAACTGTTGAGCCACCACACTCTCAACAACCTTCACTAGAAAGTGGAGGTTGGAGATGGGACGATAGTTCTCTAATAATGCTGGATCCAGGGACGGCTTCTTGAGGAGGGGCCTTATTACCGCCTCTTTCAAGACGGCAGGTAAGGACCCCTCACTCAAAGATGCGTTGACAATGCCCTGGAGCCAGCCTCGTGTCGTCTCCCAGGATGCCAGTACAAGCCAGGAGGGACATGGGTCCAATAAACATGTGGTAGCCCTAAGTCTCTTTGACAACTTGTCCATATCCTCGGTGGTAACAAAATCAAACTCCTCCCAAGATGGTGTCACAAGAACAGCCTCGGCCCGCTCGACTGGGCCACTGTCGATGGAGGGTAGCTCGTTCCGAATCCGAGTGATTTTCTCCTGCAGATAAATCCCAAATTCCTCTGCTCGACCCTGTAAAGGGGCTTCCCGCCGCCTCTGTTGAAGGAGGGAGCGGGTCACCCCAAACAGGGCGGCAGGGCGGTTATCTGCGGATGCAATAAGAGTGACACCATACTCACGTTTGGCCACTCTTATCGCCACTAAGTAAGTCCTAATATGGTCTCTCACTAGTGTTCGGTCGGCTTCGGAGCGAGAAGATCTCCATCTGCTCTCTAGGCGTCTCTTGTGGCGCTTCATCCCCCTAAGCCCCTCGGTAAACCAAGGAGCCCAGGTGGTTCGTCGCCGCAAGAGAGGCCGCAAGGGCGCGACTCGGTCCAAGGCCCCCGTGGCCGCACTTAACCATGCGGCCACTAGGTCCTCAGTCGAGTCGCGGGGCAAGTCCACAGGAATTGGCCCAAGCTCCCTTTGGAACCTTATCGGGTCCATCAGGAGCCTGGGGCGGAACCATATAGGAATGTCCGGTTCCGCCTCCCCGCAGAGAGGTGCGGCGATCGGAAAGTCGAGCCGAAGGAGAGCGTGATCTGTCCATGACAGGGGTGTGATGACTAGATCCCCTATTCCCAGATCACTACTCCACTGTCCCGAGACGAAGATTAGATCCAGGGTGTGTCCGCCCTCGTGGGTAGGGTCTACAACTACTTGGGTCAGGTCCATGGCTGTCATGGAAGCCATGAACTCCCGAGCTAACCCAGAGGTTTCGCCTGCTGACGGCAGGTTAAAGTCCCCCATGACTAACAGTCTGGGGGTCTCCACCGCCGCCTCGGCTATCACCTCTAGGAGCTCGGGCAGGGCTGTTGTTGTATAGCGAGGAGCCAGGTATACAACTAACACGCCCAACTGCCTCCCTAGGCCCCACTTCACAAGGAGGGACTCGCACCCGGTCATCTGAGGGATCGTGGTCTCCTTTGGCTCAAGACCTTCCCTAACCATAATCGCCACCCCCCCACCCCTCATGGAAAAGGCATGAGTTCTTTGGTTCTTCTCATTAGTCCAGACCCCCAAAGTTCCTGCCACTGACATGCCAATTAGTGGCTGCAATGGAACTTCTAGTGCAGGGTCCTTTTGCTTATCTCGAAGGACTCAATCTTTAAAGAGATAATGGGCGCTTGTATTTCCAGGGGGAAATAGACCACTGGTTAGTTTTACATCCATAAGTGTCTTACTAGGACTAAAGTACACTTCTGATGGTCATTGTCCTTCTGTCAATGATCCCACAGGAATGCCAGGTTCCTGATACCACTTTGCACACAAGGAGGGTAGTTCTAGGATTTCTACACCAGCAGCTCTAGGGCCAACAGTGGGGAGGCGGCTCATCCTCAGCCTTTTGAATGAATACAGGACACTTTGCAGCTGGGCTTCTGCCACTCTGGTTCCCCATCTACCACCCTTTTCAAGGACTATTGTGGCCCTGGTCTTTTCATAAAGATCTGGCTCAACTGGAAAAGCGTTATAAGATGAAGGGCCAGCAGACAAACACAATCAACATTTTTGACCTAGGGCAGGGTCAGACTGATTAATTATGCTTTGACCTAGCTCCAGTATTCTTAACATATAGTTCCCTTTTCTTAATTGTTACAGGGATGGTCAAATGCTTGGCCTTAGGTCTTGGGTTTAGCCTTCAGTTCCGTCCCCATGCACAGATGATGCACCTTAGGTGGGAGCGGACCTGTCCCAAAGCATCCACAACCTGTGACCTGATCCTGCCCTGTTCCTTGGAGTTCTCAACATCACCGGATCCTTCTTCAAGGGTAAGGGGGTCACTCGGGCTTTCTCACAACATTGGGAACTACTATTCAGGATGTTATCACTTAGCAGGCCCTTTGTCAATAACAGCCAAAGCCAAAACAAGCTCAGAATTGTCCTTTAGCAGAACTTCTCCAAACACAATTCTCTTAACCTACAGAATCACCACGTTAGGGAGAAGGCGGGGGTTATTTATGATTTGGGGAACAGCAATATCAGTCTTAGGCGTTCCACAAAACCAGCTTTTGTTTGTAACATACAATGTCCACAGTCCTAGGACTAACATAGCACTACAGAGAGCCCACTCCCTGGTTCCGCAAACATGTCTCCAGGGGTAATGCTCTCTTTCACAATCAATGATTTTAGGTACAGCACCTGTCTTTCTGAAGAAGAGGCAATTCCAAAAGAATGAATATCCAATACAACAAATTAAAATAAGGGTAAGCACATTCACTAAAGCAAGAGATAGTGCAGTTATGACTACGAATACTTGCTTGCCATTCCCTGACAGGTGCTCAAACTTTCTAATACATCTTATATCTAATAAATGGAACGTTGTCTTCCTCCTCCAAATCTTCGGCCGTACATCGAGAAATCAGCTTCCAGGGGTGATTTATGTAGGGCCTCTTCTACCCCGTATGTAGCTTGCCCGTTGCCGGTAGGACAGTTATAGGGGGCGCTTCTTCAAGCACTAGATGTCGGGCCTCAACCTGGTCTGCCTCCCAATATTTATTAGCAGCTGGCTTAACTCGAGTCCAGTGAATCCAGGACTTGGATTCCAGCACTCTTATTGCAAGTGGAGAACACATGACCACAGTATATGGGCCCTTCCAACTAGGTTTAAAACTCTCTCCTTTCCAGTGTTTTACCCATACTCTGTCTGCCACCTGAATAGTATGACTAGAGGTGGTCAGAAATGGTGGACTGAGGGACACACAATATTTTTCTGGGATTTATTTGCTTGCTTAATTCTCTCACCATTTGGTTCACCGATGAGGCCTCTATTTGACTAGGTGTCATATATGATTTTTCAAGTTAGCACTTATAACTGGTGGCCTCCGAAACATCATTTCAAAAGGAGATAACCTAATTCCATTTTGTGTAGTGCATCACACAGACCAAAGTGCCAGTGGCAATGCATTCACCCATTCAAGGTGAGGTTCAAGACACACTTTGTCCTTGAGTAGGATTCTAGTCACTTCAAATCTAGTTGCCTGGAGTTCCCCTGCTTTAGAATAACTGGGGCTCAGTCCCCTTCACATTTCCAATGCTGGATAAGCTATTATATCAGGGTGGCTCTGATCATCTCGGGTTGCTTTTCAACTTCTCTTTTCTGCTGGATCTGACCATCCAGCGTGGAGAGATTGTGCAGATTCCCTCATATCGAATCTTTAATTCCCTTGAGCAAGCACACTAGTTGCTCTTCCTTTTCTCTACTATTAAGAGTCTTCTTTCAGCACAGACATGTAATGTGAGGATTGCATATTTAGAATCAGTCCAAATGTTTATACTTTCATTATGTGCCCTTTTTTAGTGCTCGTATTAAAGCCCACAACTTTGCTACTTGAACACCAATGCTCTTTGTTTCTAATACTCCACAAATTGCATGACTAGTTAATATAGTAATTAGCTGCCTAAAAGTCAATTTATCAGCTTCCCTGATCAGAAGAGCGATTGCATCAAGGATTTTAAGGGAATGTGGGGGCTCCCTTTTCTCGAGTCCAGACTTCCAGAGCTGTGTTGCCTTTCCTGTCCGCTTAAATTTGGTAAGTTGAGCTTACTTTTAATATTTCAAATGCCTGTTTTAGTTCTTTTTTCACACACACCCCCTTTGTGGATTGCATATTTATGGGCAGTTCATAGCATGCCCATGAATTACTTCTGCTTTATGAACTGCACTGTTTATTGGTAGACTTCCAGTAAAATTCAAGCTGCTGGTTATGTTGCTATTTACCAGGCATAGAGCTTGGTTATTTGAGGGACCACCTATCTCCTATAGTTCCTATACAATCATCATGTCTGAAAACATTAGTTCTTCCAGGTCTCATCAATTAAACAATGGTGGGACCCAAATAAATGGATTTTCTTTTTCATGGTGTTACACTAGGATGAAATTCACAGCCACACAGCTTGTTTGTTGCAGTAGCTAGTCTTCAGGCATATTCTCCAGGGTATCCCTTCTTTTCACTAGTCATCTCAGTATGTGAACTTATCAATTCCTGGATGTGGGAATGCATGCTGTGGTTCTCAGCCTGCCTCTGCTTCTGCTGATCCTTTTCTTTTTATTTATTTATTTGACCCAGTCCACTAATAGATGAAGATTACTTAAAAGGTTATGGTAGGACTGTTCTATTTTGACTGCTACAGCCGCAATCAACAATAAAATGCTTAAAATGATTACTAAATCTTTAAAGGGGCATTCTTCTCTCAGCTAGTTTAATGTGCTAACCAATGCTATAATCTATTTTTCAGCATCTGCACTCCATGCCACATACATTTATAGATTTTCAGAGGTCTAATTATGACGTTTTCCTTCTTGTTAAGATAATACAATACAATAGCAGAGTTGGAAGGGACCTTGAAGGTCTTCTAGTCCAACCCCCTGCCTAGGCAGGAAACCCTATACCATTTCAAACAAGTGGCTATCCAACATCTTCTTAAAGACTTGCAGTGTTGGGGCATTCACAACTTCTGGAGGCAAGCTGTTCCACTGATTAATTGTTCTAACTGTCAGGAAATTCCTCCTCAGTTCTAAGTTGCTTCTCTCCTTGATTAGTTTCCACCCATTGCTTTTTGTTCTACCCTCAGGTGCCTTGGAGAATAGTTTGACTCCCTCTTCTTTGTGGCAACCCCTGAGATATTGGAACACTGCTGTCATGTCTCCCCTAGTCCTTCTTTCTTATTAAACTAGACATACCCAGACAAAACATAAGACATTTTAAAATCAATACCCCTAGTATACTAATGGCATCACATTTTGAAGCTAACAAATGTTCCTAAAGTTTAATGCTTGTAGTAGAAAATATGACTGCTTGTTCATGCAGATTTCTACCTCATTGATGTTTATGTCCTAATGTTTATTTCCCTACATCTTTTCTCTTCTCTTATCTATGTCTCTTTTGTGGATTCATACAGTGGTTTGGCTAGCAGGGCAAAATTTGGTTTCCATATTCTATAATACCCTGCTACAACCAAAAACCCTCATAATTGTTTCCTATTAGTTTGTTTTGTCATTAAATCAAATCTTTAAATTTTTCAACACCACTACTCTGTAGGGAGTTGACAGCATGAAGTTTCCACTTAATTCTAATTTGTGTCACCTGAGCTGTGAAGTATGGGCCACAATCTGAGGCCATATACAAAGGCACCCCAAATTTTGACACAATGTCTTTCAGTACACACAAAACCAAGAGATCTCTAAATCCTGATTTCTTGGAAAATTTCGGGGAAATCTATTTGGCACTCAGCCCTGTAGAAGGACTCCCAAAGGAAGTTTCATCCTGTCTTCTGGTTGTTTTGTCACCACAGAGACAGGCTACAGCAACCTGATCCTAACTACTGATCCCCACAAAAAACCTCCTTGTACAATTCTTCCGGCAGGTCCCCTGGCCTCCCACCTTTCTGTCTAAGAGCTTTGGTGAGGAAAAAATGTGTTTCATTTTGAAGTTCCTTCTTCTCTGAAGTTTTGGGCCCAATTAATATATGCTTTGTATGTTCATTCCACAAGTTCAGAGATGCCTTTTTGGCCACCCTTCTTTTCTTCTGTAATTTTTGACCTAATGTCATTTGCAGCGTGACCAATGAAGATCGTATTGACCATTCTCTTATTTTCTTCAACCTCAGGATCTAATCTGGTATTTTGCTTAAAGATCTGATAATGCATATTAGGAATTCCCCTGGATTTTCATCCTTTTTCTGTTGAACTTGATAGACCTTCCCTAAGTTCTTAACTTTTGTTTGAGTCCTAACAAAACTAAGGTCCAATAGTTTTGCAGCTGAATGGACTAAGGTTCCCAATCTGCTTCTTTCAGTAACCATGTCCAGTCCGGATTTTTGCATGATCCTTTTGCAAAGGCTTATTCATGGTTCCCTTCACCAGCCTTCTTTTCTCTGGGGTTTATGAAATTTCTATCAGACTTTGTATGTCTGCCCAAGTAGACTGGTGAGTTCAGAAAAATGGATGCAAAAAGGACATGCATCTCATCTGGATTTTCTCTATAATTAGGAGTTTGATTTTTCCAATTTTATAAATCAGCCATTGAGAATGGAGCATACACTCACATTTTACGCTGCTCCCCCTCAACTCCTGGCAATAATATTTATCTTAGAGGCAATTTGAGTTTTTGTCTCAACTACTCCCTTGGACCGGGTTTGTGGTCCACTTGATCTGTCCCTTCAGGAACCTTTTTTGTTGAGACTTTTCTTTTCTCTCTCTCTCTCTCTCTCACACACACCCTTTCTTTCTTTCTCTTTCTGGAGGCTTGTTACTCATTCTGGTAACTGACTATATCTCAGAGTTCTTCTAAGAGTGTTGTATTCTGTCCACTCAGGACTACACACCTTACAACTCTTTTTTTCTCTGGGGTGTTCAGTGTCTTCTCTGTTGTAATTAATTTTTTGAACCTCCCAGCAAACACTGGCCTATTTTTAAAGATCCAGAAGTATAGAGTAACATGTATTGAAGAGGCATTCAAGGAACGCTTCCTTCACCACCCATGTTCTATTTCTAAGACACTGTCACCGATCTGGGGTGCCGGAATACCACGGTCGCCTTCAGGAACTGTGGTGACTTAACCTCCCACACAATTCTAGAGTCTCATTAGGATACGCCAGTTCCATTAGGTAGGGACACCATCCCGGGCTCAGGGGGGTGATCGGGCCCCCTCTTCCACGCTCAACGGAGTGGGTCTACAATTCCCATAATACTTGCCTGCAGGCATCTTCTTTTCTCAGCCGGCGTTATTGATGGGCTTATCTTGATCTTGTGGTTCTTGGCCGGTGGTGTTCGTCCAAGTGCCCAGGGAGGGGTCGTGAATCTCCTTACAGAAAAATCTCTGTCGGCGCCGAAAGGTATGACTAGATGGTCCCATTTGGGCACTTGGTCGGTCAGTGCCGGCCTCAGCGAAATATCGCTCCTTATCTCCAGGCTAAGGCTCGCCATAAATGTTGCAGAAAAATCACGAGACTCGGAGAATGAGATCGAGATAAGCCTTTTATTTTTGGCCAAAGGTCCGAGCAGAAATAAGTTTTGCTAATACCCGGACAAAGATCCATAGAAAAAGCAGGTTCTTATATATCTTTCAAAGAGCAGTTTTGAACATGAAAATACTTAAACCATTTCTATTGGTTACCTTGAGGACCAAGCCTTATAAGGAGTTGGGGTCTTTACTTCTCCTTTTGTCTTAAGCCATACGTGTCTCTAAGTGAACTTTAACTGAACCTTGTGGTTTTGTGAGAACTATTGAACTCTGTGTTTAGGCACTTACCTTCCTGTTCTTTTGCAAGGAGCAACGGTCTGTCCCCTTTTAATATAGAAGTAAAAGGGGCCCTAAGAGGCTGTCTAGCCTGACCCAGTAGGTTTCATGTTTAATGTCCAATTCTCACTTTACGTCCTGCCTTAATTTCTATATCAACAAATCTAATTAGTAAAACCCAAAATCAAAGTTTCATTTTTTTTCACCTCAAGCGCAAAGTCCAGAAGCAGTTTCCAAGTAGAAATAAATTACGTTTTGTTTGTTTTTTTCTTTTATGATGAAAATATAAAACAAAAAATACACAGAGAAAACAAAACAATACATCTTCAAGGAAAAGCAATGACCCATATTCAGGGTTTGTTAAGGTATTTTCTCTGAAATGTTTGGAGAAATTTAGGTGCATGGGCATTATTGTGTATGGAGAACACTGGAAACAGACTGAGGCAATAGGCAGAGCGAAGGCTAGCATGTTTATCATCTCTAACATGGAACGCTAACAAATGACTGTCAGCTAACACAACAGCGGCTGGATGTCCATCTGACAGCTCTTTTATATTGAGCTGTCTGACGGCCAGCCAATCAGCAACAGTTTTGTTTCCTTGGTTACCACTAGGGGGAGCGAACCTGAGAGGAGACTCAACACTCCTCCCCTCTAAGTTCATGCAGTCGTAGTCCTGAAGATAGGCTGGGCGCCATCGAGTTTGCCCTGACCTGCGCAGTTCCATTCTGGCTGGTGGAACTTTAGTAGTTTCTTCAGAAACAGCTGGAATCTGCCCTTCCTTGACTCCAGGAATCAGCTGATCTGGAACCTTGCTCAGAATGGCAGGTAGGTCCCCTCCATGAAGTGCATTGTCGCCGTTTGTCTGCGCACCATTACTTATGTCTGCGACCGGTGATTCTGCAGGCCCTGGCTCCATTAGCTGTTGAAAAACCTTAACAATTGTCCTGCTCCTAGGTTGATCTATGTGGCAATGCCACAACCTGCAGTCCTCCAGGAGAACCCTGTATGAATGGATCCCCGTAATATCTTGTATGATATCTGGTAGCCAGAGGGGGTGGCTGTAAAGTCCTTGACTTGCGACAGGTCTTAAGTCCTCAACTTGAGACTGACAGCCCAATACAATACAATACAATAGCAGAGTTGGAAGGGACCTTGTAGGTCTTCTAGTCCAACCCCCTGTGTGGGCAGGAACCTTATACCATTTCAGACAAATGGCTATCTAACATCTTTTTAAAGACTTCCAGGGTTGGGGCATTCACAACTTCTGGAGGCAAGCTGTTCCAGAGGTTAATTGTTCTAACTGTCAGGAAATTTCTCCTTAGTTCTAAGTTGCTTCTCTCCTTGATTAGTTTCCACCCATTGCTTCTTGTCCTGCCCCCAGGTGCCTTGGAGAATAATTTGAGTCCCTCTTCTTTGTGGCACCCTCTGAGATATCGGAACACTGCTATCATGTCTCCCCTGGTCCTTCTCTTCATCCAACTAGACATACCCAGTTCCTGCAACCGTTCTTCATATGTTTTAGTCTCCAGTCCCCTAATCATCTTGGTCGCTCTACTCTGCACTCTTTCCAGAGTCTCCACGTCTTTTCTACATCGTGGCGCCCAGCAAACAGAGGCTTGCGCCTATTGGTTAAGACGTGCCTGGCTGGAAGCGGGCTTTTACAATGTTCCTATTGGATCTTCCTGTATAAATAGCTGTCAAGCAGAGCAAGGTGCTGAAGTTGTTTTTCCTGATCTGTTGGTTGTGTTCTGTGCAATAAAGTTCATTAAAGTACTTCAATGAATCCAACGCCTCTCATTCCTATCCAGAATACTTTACTGGCGACGAAGGTGGGATCTCGTGCTTAACGACTTCTAAGAAGAAAGGAATTTTTTTTTCATACCTTGCCTCAACAACTGCCTCAGTGTGAGATGGCTGTCTTTCCTTAATTTGCCCCTTTCAGGTCGATGGCTGAATCCTGAGATGGGTTCCTCAAACGCTTTGAGTGTTTCCTCATTGTGAACAATTATCTGAACTGCCTGCAGATAGAAAGACCAGAGTTTTCCTTAGCTCCGCAACTATTATGCCCCCACTCCTTCATGCATTGCTAGGTGCTACGCATTCAGACAATGCATACAGAAAGAAAGAGAGTCCATGAGTCAATTCCTCACTTCACTTCAGACTGCAGCCATTCAATGTGAGTTTCTGGACTTTGATGACTCACTTTTAGAACAATTTGTCTGTGGGGTCCGGGCCATTTGTCTGAAGTGGCGACTGCTGAAGTAACCTGGCAAGCAGCTGTGGATGAAGCCAGAACAGGCAAGATGTCTGACAGGTATATGGCTGAAATCCAAAAGTGCCAACAATTCCTTGTCCCGGTTCCCAAAACCTGCCTCATCGATGAAATTGCCCCTCTCTATATAAAGTTTTTTATTTTTTTTCATTTTCATAACATATAGCCACATGTATACTATTACATAACCAACATCTTATTATATTAAATTGCATCAATTGGTCTTACCATCAACTCCCAAAAACAATTATTGGCTCTTTTGCTCTCCATACACCATATTTATACCTTATCCATCACTTTCTTCTCCCTCCCTCCTTTCTTCTCTCTGTTGTCCTTCCCCTTCCTCTCTCCTTCTCCTTTCTCCCCTTTCCACTCCTCCTTTCTCTCTTCCTCTCCCCCGACCCTCTCTCCTCTCCCTCTCTTCCCTTACCTTTCTCCTCTATCTCATTTACTCTTCATCTCATTTACTTGGTGTATTTCAGCCTCTGAGAGAGCTCCATTTTATGTTAATAATAATAATAAATTTTATTTATAGACCGCTTCGTCTCCCCAAAGGGACTCGGAGCGGTACACAGGGAAATTAAAAAATACCAATAAATATACATAAATAAATACCATCAACATGGTACCATCAACATGCGGAGACCTGGCTGGGCCACGAGGGAGGACTCCCCCTCGTTGAAATGTGCCCGCCAGGTTACCGTGCTTTTCATCAGCCCCGGGCCCTAGGCAGGGGTGGAGGGGTAGCGGTTATTGTTAGGAAAGGTCTAGAGCCGAGAGAGACCATTGTGCCACAGACCACCGGTTGTGAGTCCCTCTGCGTGAAGTGGGGCCTAGGGAGGCAGTTGGGCTTGCTTGTTGTATACCTGGCTCCCCGCTATGTAACAGCAGCCCTGCCCGAGCTCCTCGAGGTGATCGCTACGATGGCAGTTGAGACCCCCAGACTGGTAGTCATGGGGGACTTTAATCTGCCATCGGTTGGCGAATCATCGGAGGTAGCTCGGGAGTTCATGGCTTCCATGACGGCTATGGACCTGACCCAATTAATTCAAGGCCCCACTCACGAGGGTGGACATACACCGGATCTGATCTTTGTCTCTGGTCAATGGAAGAGTGATCTGGGTATAGGGGATATAGTCATCACACCCTTGTCATGGTCAGACCACTCACTTCTCCGGCTCGACTTTCCAATCGCTACTCCCCACCGCGGGGAGGCGGAACCCGAGTCACCTGTTTGGTTCTGCCCCAGGCGCCTGATGGACCCTGATAGGTTCCAGGCGGCGCTTGGGCCATTTCCTGTATCCCTGACCCACGCCCCGATGGGGGACCTCGTGGCCGCATGGAATACTGTGGCCACGGGAGCCTTGAATCGGGTTGCGCCCTTGCGGCCTCTCTTGCGGCGGCGAGCCACCCTGGCTCCTTGGTTCACCGAGGGGCTACGGGTGATGAAACGCCACAAGAGATGCCTAGAGAGGAGATGGAGATCTACTCGGTCTGAATCTGACCGAACACAGGTGAGAGCCCATTTACGGACTTACCTTGTGGCGCTGAGAGTGGCCAAACGTCATCATTGTGCCACTCTCATAGCATCTGCAGATAACCGCCCTGCCGCCCTGTTTAGGGTGACCCGCTCCCTCCTTCAACAGAGGGTGTGGGAAACCCCACTACAGGGTAGAGCAGAGGAATTTGGGATTTATCTGCAGGATAAAATCGCTCAGATTCAGAGCGAGTTAGTCTCCATCGATAGCCCAGTGGGATCCCCCAAGGCAGGTCTTGAGACAGCTTGCTGGGAAGAGTTTGACTCTGTTACTTCCGATGATATGGACAGGTTATGTGGGCGACTGTGAGCTACCACATGTTTATTGGACCCCTGTCCCTCCTGGCTTGTACTGGCATCCTGGGAGGCGACACGAGGCTGGCTCCAGGAGGTTGTCAACGCTTCTCTGAGTGAGGGTTTCTTGCCCGCCTCCCTTAAAGAGGCTATGGTGAGGCCCCTCCTGAAGAAGCCCTCTCTGGACCCAGAATTATTGGTTAACTACCATCCGGTCTCCAATCTTCGCTTTCTGGCGAAGGTTGTAGAGAGTGTGGTGGCACAACAGTTTCCCCATCACCTGGAGGAAGTTGATTATCTGGACCCGCGCCAGTCCGGCTTCCGGCCCGGGCACAGCACCGAGACGGCATTGGTTGCGTTGGTCGATGATCTCTGGAGGGCCAGAGATGGGGGTTGTTCCTCCATCCTGGTCCTATTAGACCTCTCAGCGGCTTTTGATACCATCGACCATGGTATCCTATTGCATCGGCTGGAGGGGTTGGGGGTGAGAGGCACCGTGTTGCGGTGGTTCTCCTCCTACCTCTCTGGTCGATCGCAATATGTGTTGACAGGAGGGCGGAGGTCGACCTCTAGGCCTCTCACTTGTGGGGTGCCTCAGGGGTCGGTCCTCTCGCCACTCCTGTTCAACACATATATGAAGCCGTTGGGTGAGATCATCCGTGGTTTTGGGGTAGAGTACCATCTGTACGCTGATGATACTCAGTTGTACATATCCACCCCAGACCACCCCGACGATGCCGTCGAGGTTATGTCCCGGTGTTTGGAGGCCGTACGGATCTGGATGGGTGGTAACAAACTCAAGCTCAACCCGTCCAAGACTGAGTGGCTGTGGCTTCCGGCGCCCCAGTTCAGCCAGATTATTCCAACTCTGGCCATTGGGGGCGAAACACCGGCCCCCGTGGAGAGGGCGCGCAATTTGGGTGTCCTCCTGGATTCCCGGCTGTCCATGGAGGACCATGTGGCAGCCGTGGCCAGGGGGGCGTTCCATCAGGTACGCCTGATGCGCCAATTGCACCCCTTACTGGACCGGGATGCCTTACGCACAGTCACTCAAGCACTCGTTACCTCTCGACTTGACTACTGTAATGCTCTCTACATGGGGCTCCCCTTGAGGTGCACCCGAGAGCTGCAGCTAGTCCAGAATGCGGCCGCACGGGTGATCACGGGAGCGCCTAGACACTCCCACATAACACCTATCCTGCGCGAGCTGCACTGGCTTCCTGTGGTCTTTCGGGTGCGCTTCAAGGTTTTAACGACCATCTTTAAAGCGCTCCATGGCTCGGGGCCTAGTTATATGTGAGACCGCCTCCTGCCCCATACATCCCTCAGACCGATACGCTTGCACAGAGAGGGCCTCCTCAGGGTGCCGTCGGCTGGACAGTGCCGACTGGCGACACCCAGGGGAAGAGCCTTCTCTGTGGCGGGCCCAGCCCTTTGGAATGACCTCTCTCCTGAACTTCGCACCATCTCCGACCTCCGCCTCTTCCGCAAGTGTCTAAAGACACATTTGTTCCATCTAGCCGGTCTAGCGTAACCTCCATCATTGACTTTTAGATAGTTTTAAACTTGGGAATTTTAATTTGGTTTTTAGCGCAGGATGTTATTTAAATAAGTTTTTTAAAAATTTTATATGTTTTTGTATGTATTTTAGTATTCCTGTGCGCCGCCCTGGGTCCGTTTGGAGAAGGGCGGGGTATAAATTTAATAAAATAAAATAAAAAAATTACAATTCCCTTATATTCTACTATATAGAATAACAAGCGGTACACATGTCCCTTTGTTCATCATCTTAGGAGGTCTATATTTATTTATGTTTTATATATTTTAACCCATACTTAGTTGTCCTCCATTGTCATATTCAATCAATTAGCAACTCACTTTAATTATCATGTGTAAAAGTGAATCATACCTCTGCTTTACATAATAGTTTCATATTTGCCCCATTTCATATATTTAATTATCTTTCCATTATCATATTCAATCAGTTAGCAACTCAATTTTATTATCATTTATAGGAGTAAACCACATATCTCAGCTTTATATTTCCCCAAATAACAATTTCTAATTATCTGATTTTTTCCCTAGTAAGTCTTTTGTCCCACTTCTCTATTCCTATCTTCTCCCTTTTCTTTGTTTTGACATGTCCACCCTCGTCAATTTTCCCCAAGCCACTGTCAACCTCAATAAAATATTTTGTCTGCTTTTTATTTCCTTTTGTTGGGACAAATCCCCCCTTTTCAATTTTCCCTATAATACTGTCAAACCCAATGAAGTTTTTTGTCTGCTTTTTATTTTCCACCATTTCTTACCCCTTCATTACCCCACCCCCTTCTTCCTTAACTTCTTCTTTCAGTTCCTGCTTCTCTGAGTTCAAAATTCTATTTAGACTTCATTTTAATGATTTATGCATATTTTTTATAATTTCACGTAGTTCTTCAATTTCCCACCTTTCCATAATGTCCAGTTCCAAAGTTACATTTAGTTATACAGCTCATGTTTCAGAGTTCTGGTCCACCTTAAATTTGGCTAGTTCAGCTGATGTGGAGAGGAAGAAAGACAGGAGCCATCTTAATCTTTTTTTCTTCCATAATGTCCAATTCCAAAATTGTTTGTTCTTATTTTAAAGTTCTGGTCCACCTTAAATTTAGTTAATTCAGCTAATGTAAAAAGGAAGAGAAGCGAGAGCCATCTTGATCTTTTGCAGAGAGAAAAAACTTTGTATTTTCCCAGTTCTTGATTTTATTATTTCTTCCCTTGTTGCTCAATATAGTTGCTCAAAATATATTAATTGGAACAAACTTGCATACGGCCGAATTCCGGTATGTTTGTGATATGATTGGAAAAGCCCAACAGGGACTTCATTTCCTTAGAGTCCTGCGGAAAAATCAGGTAGAACAACGGCTGATGACCTCTTTCTATTGGTCCACTATAGAAAGTGTCCTCACATATTGTATCACAGTGTGGTATGCTGGTTTAACAGTTGCGGAGAGGAAGACGCTACAGAGAGTGATCAATTCGGCACAAGAAACCATCGGTTGTCCTCTGACATCACTGGATAACATCACCAGATCTCGGTGCTTTAGCAGAGTAAGGAAGATTCTCATAGATGATTCACACCCTGGTTGGTATCTCTTTGCACTTCTACCATCAGGCAGAAGATATCAAAGTATAGCCAGCAGAACAAACAGGTTTAAAGATAGCTTGTATCCTTGGGCTGTGAGACTTTTAAATTCAACCACAATCACTCCATGCACATGCTAGGTTTTTTTTCTTTTCTCTTTTCTCTTTTTGTTTCTGTTATAATTTTGCACTAGTGAAGTTAAAACCAATTTCATTGTAATTTTAGTACAATGACAATGATGATGATGATGATGATGATGATGATGATGATTCCCTTCACCTTCTGTTTTTCCAAGTCCTAATTTATGGCAATTGGTTAATTAAATTTTCTTGCTTAGGGTTTCACATTCCATTCATAGGAATGCATAGGCAAGGTTAGGTTAGAAAGTAGTGCTTTTTTCTTGATTTTTTCCCCTTGTTACATTCCACCTCTCATTAATTGGAGTTGCTTGAGATATGTTAGAAGAAATTCGAACAGAGCAAACCTACTCGGTATGTTTTGATTTTCATTTCAACCTCCTACACTCTTAAAAACACAGTCTTTTCAAATCCAAGGCCCAATTTAGAGTTTGTATTTGAGTGGGTTTGTCACTTCTCTACTTTCTCCTTTTCTGTCCAGATTTCTGTCCACATGCGTTTCAAGCAAATGGCTCTTTTTGGGCTAGTGGTTCAACCTCCATTTTTCCCCTTCTTTCTTTCTTTTGCCAAAATCCAAATCTGTCCATTAATATTATTTATACTCTTCAAGGTTCTTTGCCTTTTCCAAGTTCTGATTCATGACCATGGGTTAATTAGATCTTCTTATCAGGCTTTCATCTTGTCCTGGACGCTCCTGTTCAGTTGCTTTGGCTGGAAGCCAGCTTCTTGTGCAACCATGTTGTCATGCTGCCGCCCCGACTCCAATTCAGAAGGCAAATTTCCAACCAACGAGGGACCTTTGGGTCTGATGAGACACTGCCCCTTTTTCACCCTCCTCCCAGTGGGGTTCTGATACAAAAAGGATCTTGGAATTGGTTTATCAGACAGAATTCATGTGAGACTCTTCAGAGCTCACATACCCCCATCTGTCCAGCTGGAGAACTTCTGGTCGAATCCTGAAATCACCCCTCTAGACAATTCCCTGCCTGAGTAAGATGACCAGGTGGACTGCCTGAGGTCTCAGCCGACCAAGCGTCCAATGGCCCTAATTAAAGCTGACCCGGGAGGTTGCCTAGACTGCGGAGGAGCCTACTCCCGCATGGCTTGTCAATTTAAAAACACTATCTGCCACCACAGCAATAAGAAAGGGCACTTTCCCCACATCTGCAGGGCCAATCTGCCCTCAACCGGCCAGTCAACTTTCCAACCACTGCCTCCTCATCTGGGCCTGTCCCTGACTGGTATACATGCCACCTACCCTGGAGCTGCCTCTATCGAAGACGTCATCATGGAGTTTGCTGACATCTTCGATGGCACTTTGGGTAAATACAGTGGTACCTCGCTTCACGAACGCCTCTCTTCACGACCAATTCGGATTACGACCAAAAATTTCCCAAAAAATGTGCTCCGCTGCACAAACTCCGCCTCGCTGCACGAACGGAAAAGTTCGTAAAAATACGCTCCGCTGCACGAACTCCGCCTCGCTGCACGAACTCTGCCTCGCTGCACGAACTCCGCCCTCGCATCACGAACAGAAAAGTTCGTAAAAATGCTCGGATTCACGAACCCCGCCTCGCTTCACGAACCGGAGCCGCGGACATTTTATCTACGAACGGATTTCCTTTTTGTCACATGGTTGCGACTTCCTTCCTGTACGAACGTTCGTGGAGAGAGACACAGACAAAGACACAGAGAAGCTGACTGCAAAATGGCTCCCAGGAAGCGTGGTGGAAAGAGGAAAGTGCGGAGCAGCAATGCAGGTGACAATTTGCAAACTGGGAATGCAAGTGGTGATGTTGTGCAAGCTGGGAATGCAGGACTTGCTGTGCCACCTGGGAATGCAGGACTTGCTGTGCCACCTGGGAATGCAGGACTTGCTGTGCCACCTGGGAATGCAGGACTTGCTGTGCCACCTGGGAATGCAGGACTTGCTGTGCCACCTGGGAATTCAGGGCTTGCTGTGCCACCTGGGAATGCAGGACTTGCTGTGCCACCTGGGAATGCAGGACTTGCTGTGCCACCTGGGAATGCAGGGCTTGCTGTGCCACCTGGGAATGCAGGACTTGCTGTGCCACCTGGGAATTCAGGGCTTGCTGTGCCACCTGGGAATGCAGGATTTGCAGTGCCACCTGGGAATGCAGGACTTGCTGTGCCACCTGGGAATTCAGGGCTTGCTGTGCCACCTGGGAATGCAGGACTTGCTGTGCCACCAGGGAATGCAGGACTTGCTGTGCCACCTGGGAATTCAGGACTTGCTGTGCCACCTGGGAATTCAGGGCTTGCTGTGCCACCTGAGAATGCAGGGCTTGCTGTGCCACCTGGGAATGCAGCACTTGCTGTGCCACCTGGGAATGCAGGGCTTGCTGTGCCACCTGGGAATGCAGCACTTGCTGTGCCACCTGGGAATGCAGCACTTGCTGTGCCACCTGGGAATGCAGGTGACAAGGATGTGCAGTGCAAGCATGGTGGAAAGAAGAAAGTGCGGAGAAGCAATGAAAGTGCCAGCAAGGCTGGGAAGAAAATAACCATTGAGCTGAAGAAGGAGATTGTGGAAAAGCATGACCGTGGCATTCGTGTGACTGATCTGGCCTCGGAGTACAAGATGCCAAAGTCAAAAATCTCAACTATTTTAAAAAACAAAGCCGCCATCAAAGGAGCTGATGTTGCTAAAGGTGTAACAAGATTCAGCAAGCAGAGGACGCAAGTGCTGGAAGAGGTGGAAAAACTTTTGTTGGTGTGGGTCAATGAGAAACAGCTGGCAGGTGATAGCGTTAGTGAAACTATGGTCTGTGAGAAAGCCAGGAGATTGCACAGTGATTTAGTGCAAGGAAGCCCCTCTACAAGTGCCACGAGTGACGAATTTAAAGCCAGTAGGGGGTGGTTTGAAAAATTCCGCAGGAGAAGTGGCATCCACAGTGTGATTAGACATGGTGAGGCTTCCAGCTCTGACAAGGCCGCAGCAGAAGCCTACAAGGTGGAATTTGCAGAATTCATGGCGACAGAAGGCTACGTCGCTCAACAAGTCTTCAACTGTGATGAAACAGGGCTCTTCTGGAAAAAAATGCCAAACAGAACCTACATCACGCAGGAGGAAAAGGCACTACCAGGGCACAAGCCCATGAAGGACAGATTGACCCTTTTGCTGTGTGCCAATGCAAGCGGCGATCTGAAAATTAAACCACTACTGGTTTACCATTCCCAGACCCCTCGTGCATTTAGGGAACAAAATGTCAACAAGGCCAGACTGCCCGTCATGTGGAGATCCAATGCCAAAGCTTGGGTGACAAGGCAGTTGTTCATGGAATGGCTGCACGAGGTGTTTGCACCCACTGTCAAAAAGTATCTCTCTGATAACCAGCTGCCTGAAAGGTGCCTTCTTCTAATGGACAATGCCCCAGCACACCCTCCAGTCTTGGTGGAGGATATGGTTGCTGAGTATGACTTCATCAGGGTGAAGTTCCTCCCCCCCCAACACAACACCACTTCTGCAACCAATGGACCAGCAAGTCATCTGCAACTTCAAGAAGCTGTACACAAAGGCGCTCTTCACTAGGTGCTATAATGTCACTGAAGAGACGTCCTTGACTTTAAAAGAGTACTGGAAGAAACATTTCAATGTTGTCCACTGCATTAACCTCATTGACAAAGCCTGGCAAGAGGTCACTCCCCGAACCCTAACTTCAGCCTGGAGGAAACTGTGGCCAGAATGTGCCACTGAACAGGAACATGACATAGACCTAGAAGGGTGTGACACAGAGGTAGTGGATGAAATTGTGTCCATGGGCAAGAGTATGGGTCTGGACGTTGACGGTGCTGATGTGGAAGACCTTGTTGAGGAACATAGGGAGGAGCTGACCACTGAGGAACTTTCTGAACTCCACAGTGAGCAGCGAAAGGCACTTCTTGAGGAGCATTCAACAGAGGAGGAGGAAGAGAGGGAGGAGGTTACCAGTGATGCCATAAAAGCCATTATGGTAAAATGGCATGAGTGCCATGATTTCTTTGAAAAGCACCACCCCAACATAACTGTCACGAACAGAGTGTTAAATCTCATGGATGATAATGTGGTCTCTCATTTCCGGAAGGTTTTGCAGCGCAGGAAAAGACAAGTGACATTGGACAGATTTTTCAGCAAAACTGAGCCTGCAGCTAAGAGACAAAGGAGAGAGGAAAGCCCTGAAGAAGATCCCCTTGATGTCCTTATGGAGGGGGACTCTCCCTCCAAACAATAACCGCCTCCCACCTGCCTTCATCCATGCCAGAAGTCATCTCAAGCAAGCTTGGTGTTCTCTCTTTACTGTGTACTGTACATACATTACCATACTGAACAAATGTGTTTTGTGATTTGTTTCATATTTTGGGGTGCTTCTATAACCTTAAAACCAGGTCAGAAGTGTACAAATGTGTAATTTTTGCATATGTTGGGGTGCTTCTATAACCTTAAAACCAGGTCAGAAGTGTACAAATGTGTTTTATGATTTGTTTCATATCTTGGGGTGCTTCTATAACCTTAAAACCAGGTCAGAAATGTACAAATGTGTAATTTTTGCATATGTTGGGGTGTGTCAGGCCTGCTTCTTCGTTGGCTTAGGAAAGACCACACTTAGACATTGTTTTGAAATGAATAAGGCTCCTTTTACTAAGTAACAATAGCTTACAGACCAAGTAAAGCTGAGAGTGAATAGTTTAGGCGCGAACAGAAAGTATTAAGCTTAAGCCCATCCCAATCCCCAAACCCCCCCTTTGCATTGTCCAATATGCTTTCGTCTCCAACATCAGGTGGGCAGGTCTTCACCATCCTGGAATGCAGGTCCGTTAACCAAGAGATAACACCAACCATCAACATTGTCCACCAGCAGAACACACTCATCCCAACGCCCCCCACCCTCCCCGTTTCCATGGCAGCTAAGCAGAAAAACTAGCGAGGCTGACATCCGGACCTCCTCCAGGAAGAGCGGGAAATCCGGGACAGCATGCGGAACACGGAAGGCTACACCTGAAAGACAAAGAAGGACAGACAAAACAACAGATAGGAGAGGGGAAAAAATCAGGGTTTATACGGATACTTGGCATAAAACTGGCGTACCAGTTTAGGAGCTTTGAGATGCTCTTTATCCACCCATTCGTTGTGAGAAGGGGGAAAATCTTTCCACATGACTAGGAACTGAGTCTTATTTCTGCGGACTCTGGAGTCCAAAATATCACGGACTTCATAGTGCTGGTGCCCACCCACCATGGTAGGTGCAGGTGTATCAGGCAAAGGTTTGCGGAGATGCGAGGTACGTGCAGGTTTCAGCAGGTGAACATGGAACACAGGGTATAATCGCCGGTAGGTCTTTGGGAGATCCAAACGGACCGACACAGAGCTGATGATCTTGGTTATTGTGAAAGGACCAACAAACTTGGGACCCAGTTTCCTGCATCTCTGGGGGCTATCTAAATTCTTGGTAGATACATAGACTTGATCACCAACTTTGTAGGAGGGGGGAACCGCCCGTTTCCTGTCAGCGTACAATTTGTGCGAGTCATCGGCATCGTTCAAAGTTTTCCGGAGAACTGGCCAGACAGAAGATAGTCTAGAGGACCATTCGGCTAACGAGGGGACTGTCGGCGAGTCATGAGGCAGTTCGGGGATGGGTACAAAGTCTTGTCCGTAGATGATTTTAAAAGGGGTCATATTCGTACTGGAGTGAACGGAGTTATTATATGCCACTTCGGCATGTATGAGGAGATCAGCCCAATCATCCTGTTGAAAATTAATAAAGCAACGTAAGTATTGCTCCAAAACGGAATTAACCCTTTCACAAGAGCCATTCGTCTGAGGGTGGTAGGCGGAGCTTAAGCTCTGGGCGGAGCCAATCAGTCTCAAAAACTCTTTCCAAAAAAGAGAAGTAAATTGAGTACCCCTATCAGAGATGATGTGTTGCGGGACGCCATGAAAGCGATAGATATGAGAAACGAATAATCGAGCCAGAGATTTGGAAGAAGGAATTTTTGTACAGGGGACAAAATGAACTTGTTTGGAGAAAAGATCGGTAACGACCCAAATAACGGTATAGCCCTGACTAGGCGGAAGGTCAACTATAAAGTCCATTGAAATTTCCTTCCAAGGTCTCTCTGGCGTAGCTACAGACTGGAGGAGTCCATGTGGCTTCCCCGGCGCACGTTTGGAAGCCGCACATATGGGGCAACTGGCAATATAAGATTCAACATCTTTTTTCAGTGAGGGCCACCAGAACTGTCTTTTGACAAGATGTACAGTCTTAACGAAGCCGAAATGGCCAGCTAAACGTGAGTCGTGTGCGCGTTGCAAGACAAAAGGACGTAATGTAGCAGGTACATAAATCTTTGAGCCAATCCAGGGAAGATCGTCTCTAATGGTACAATCACCAGAATGTGCGGAATACCATTCATCAGTAAGTAGTTCGTCCTTAATACGAGCAATCAGGTCTGCAGGTGGAGTAGTTTGGACTGTAGCATGACTTCTAGTAGATACTGGAGAAGCTTGCAAAGTGAGTGGTATGATGGGCTGAACAATAGTGAGTTTAGAAACATCATATTGTGGTAATCTGGAAAGCGCATCCGCCATGAAATTCTTTCCACCCGGAATATATTTAAGGTGGAAATTGAAACGATGGAAGTAGTGAGCCCAGCGAAGTTGCCTTGGGGACAATTTCCGCGAGGAGGTAAGAGCTTCCAAATTTTTATGGTCCGTCCAGACCTCAAATGGATGGGGAGCGCCCTCAAGAAAATGACGCCAAGTCATGAGAGCCCAACGAACAGCAAAAGCCAATGAGAGCCTGCACATTGCATGTACGACCAGTAGATGGAGCCAAAAGCTTTAAATTTATATAAAGGGGCCCGGAGCGGTGACTCACCAGATTGTCGTCAGAAGAGTCTGAAGACGCCTCCCAGTCATCAGGTGTGGTGCTGGGCTGGTCAGTAGAGAGATTGAGAGGCTCCACCCCACTCATGGCCGGTTTTGTGCGCACGGTTGGTGTCTTTGGATGCTTCCGGTCCGAAGAAGGGGGCGGGCGTGGAGGTTGTCTTGATCTGCATTTGTCTGCCCAGTGCCCCTCCTTTCCACAGCGATAACAACTGCCTGAGCGAGGTTGAGTTGTTTCCCCCCCCCCTTTTTGCAAGTGGGCATCCTTCTCAAAGGAGTGAGATTTGGGGGTGTCTTTCTGTGGTTTTTTCTCAGGAAGGACTGGATCCTGCAAGTGGGCTTGATCCAACTCAACATCTGAAGCGAGATCTATCCATTCATTTAAAGTTTCGGGGCGAAATCTGTTCACACAAGTTTGATAAATGTCCTTATTTAGCCCTTCAACATAAATGTCCATCAAAGCTTGTTCACTATATCCGGTCATAAACACCGATAATTCCTGGAAAATCTGCGTGTACGCCTGGACACTATTGCTCCCCTGTCGTAAGGTTTTCAGTTTCATTTTAGCTTTCCTCTCAACACGGGGGTCTTCAAAACGCCTTCTAAGGGCATTCATAAAATGATCGAAATCCCGCAGCGCGGGTGATCGGCAATTATGCAGTGAAACCAGCCACCCAGAAGCTTGACCTTCTAAAGTCATAGAAACAATTCTGATTTTGATTTCATCCTCCAAATCAGCTGCGTAAAACTGCATGAAATTATCGACGTGAATTAGAAAAAACGCCAGTTTATCGGCACTCCCGTCGTATTTCACACCCAAGGGAGGAAGTTTTGCAAGTCGACGGGGGGAAGAGGGATTGGCCTCTCTCCGCAATTCCCTGCTGGCCCGAGCAGGGGGGGATGGTGTTGAACTCCTGCTTTGGCTGGCAGCGGCTGAATGTGATTCTTTTAACTGTTTGCGTTCCGCCTCCCTCCCCCAGAGCTTATCCAGGGCCTCCCGTTTCTCGTCTGCCTGGCGGAGCAAATCTTGGGCCATTTCTTTCAACTCACTTTCTTCTCTTAAGAGCTCCGGAATGACCTTCTTTGGGGAAAGACGACGCCTGGAGACGGTTACCCCAGTCATTCCTACCCCTTCGGACCAACGTTTTGGTTTGACTGAATCTTCGGCTGGCAGATTAAGATCTAGGCCAGCCAAACAGTCCATCACTGACCTGGTATCTTCAGATTGAACAGGGGGGTGCGATGCTTCTGCTCCCATAGAAGTTTCAGGCAGGACTTCCACCAACGGAAGCTCCTCTTGTGCAGGGTCCGACATCAGGTAACGGTTTTTGTGACTCTCAGCTTCTTGTCAGGCCTGCTTCTTCGTTGGCTTAGGAAAGACCACACTTAGACATTGTTTTGAAATGAATAAGGCTCCTTTTACTAAGTAACAATAGCTTACAGACCAAGTAAAGCTGAGAGTGAATAGTTTAGGCGCGAACAGAAAGTATTAAGCTTAAGCCCATCCCAATCCCCAAACCCCCCCTTTGCATTGTCCAATATGCTTTCGTCTCCAACATCAGGTGGGCAGGTCTTCACCATCCTGGAATGCAGGTCCGTTAACCAAGAGATAACACCAACCATCAACACCAGCAGAACACACTCATCCCAACGCCCCCCACCCTCCCCGTTTCCATGGCAGCTAAGCAGAAAAACTAGCGAGGCTGACAGGGTGCTTCTATAACCTTAAAACCAGGTCAGAAGTGTACAAATGTGTTTTGTGATTTGTTTTATATCTTGGGGTGCTTCTATAACCTTAAAACCAGGTCAGAAATGTACAAATGTGTAATTTTTGCATATGTTGGGGTGCTTCTATAACCTTAAAACCAGGTCAGAAGTGTACAAATGTGTTTTGTGATTTGTTTTATATCTTGGGGTGCTTCTATAACCTTAAAACCAGGTCAGAAATGTACAAATGTGAAATTTTTGCATATTTTGGGGTGCTTCTAAAACCACAATACAGTACAAGGTGAGAACTGTACAAATGTGTCTTGTAATTTTTTTCATATTTTGGGTGCTTCAAAAACCAAAAAACAAGGTCAGAACGGATTAACCGGATTTACATTGAACCCTATGGGAAACTGTGCCTCTCTTCACGAGCAATTCGCAACGCGAACAGAGTCCGTTCAAGATTCACGACCAAAAAACAAGGTCGGAACGGATTAACCAGATTTACATTGAACCCTATGGGAAATTGTGCCTCGCATCACGACCAATTCGGATCGCGAACAGAGTCAGTTCACGAATTAAGTTCGTGAACCGAGGTACCACTGTATAGGGGCTCTCCAATTAGTCTAAATCTAGGCTCCCAGGTGGCTCCTATCAGGCTAAAGACTCACAGGGTGCCGTTTGCCTTGAGACCTAAAGTTGACGCAGAGCTGGATACGCTCTTGGCGCAAGGAGTCCTGGAACCCATCGACCATTTCAAATGGGAGACCCCGACAGTCATCCCCATTAAGGCCGAAGGGTCCATCAGGATTTGTGCCAACTATAAGTTGACCATCAACAAGAGTCTCGAGGCACCCTTAGCCAGTTCCGGTTGTGCAACACCTGCTCTACTCTATGGGGCAGGGCTGCATATTTGTGAAACTGGATATGGCCCAGGCCTACCAGCAACTTCCAGTGCATGACGAGGCTGCGGCTGCCCAGACCATCGTCACCCACCAGGGTGCTTTCTGCTGCCGCCGTTACAGTTCAGCATTTCTGTGGTTCTGGGCCTTTTCCAGACCCTGATAGAATGATTGCTCCCTTGCATCATTCCATATTTCAATGATGTTCTGATCACTGCAGGCAGACAATCAGAACTCATTGAAAAGCTCTGGAAGGTCCTCTGCTGCTTTAGGGAAACTGGCTTAAAATTAAAGCACAGCAAATGTTGCATAGGGGTGCCTCAGGTGGAGTTCTTGGCCTTCCTCATTGACACCCAAGGACTTCACCCCACATCTGCCAAAATTAAGACTGTATGGATCGCCCCCACTCTCACCTGCAAGGCTGAGCTGTAGGCATTCCTTAGCCTTCTAAATTTCTACTCATTCATTCCCCATGAGGCATCACTAGCCAAGCCGTTCCATTGACTTCTCAACAGAGTGACTCCCTGGCATTGGGGCAGCTGTGAAGTGCATGTGCTTGCAGCTGTCAAATCCATGCTTATGTCAGCGACTGTCCTAATACAACACAGTGATAGGTTGCTGCTGATGTTGGCATGTGATGCCTCCCCTTATAGATTGGGGGCTGTCCTCAGCCATGTCTTTCCAAATGGCTAGGAGGCCCCCATAGCCTTTTATTCCTGGACTCTCTCTGCAATGGAGAGAAACTACAGCCAGATTGACAAGGAGGCTTTGGCTGCAGTTTCTGGATTTAAAAAGTTTCATGAATACCTTTACAGTTGCCATTTCACTATAAGCCTCTCCTTGGGCTTCTGGCTGGTGATTGCCCAACCTTCCATTTACGTTTACGTTTATTTAAATTTATATACCGCCCTATTTCCCTTGCGGGACTCAGGGCGGTGAACAGGCAATTATAAAACATAAAACATCAGCTACCAAGAGATGTGGTTATATATTTTACTGATAGAAGCTTTAGAAATGATATTTTACAGAAGTCCTTTTACTCTGCTCTTCAAATAGATGGAACCCAGATTGGTGCTTTTAAGGAGTTACCACCAGCGATGTTAAAGTCTAGAAGGGAGTTTGGATTTTTGGTAGCAGAGTTGAAGAAAAGACAGATACAGTACAGGTGGGATGTTCCAATGGGCATTATACTGAGATATGAAGGTGTGAGATATCGTTTGAATACCTTAGACAAAGCAAAAGAATTTTATTATGCAGTACTGAAGGCAAGCGTTACACCTCCACGCACATCTACACCAACAGATATTGAGATTGAAGAGCAGAGGCAGTCTGAAAAAGAGACAGAAGAACAAATAAGACAGCTGCAAAAAGAAAAGGAAACCCAGGGTGCTGCAGGTGGTTTTCAGGTGGATCCTTTTGGACCTCTCTTAAGCTCTTCTCGGGAGGAATCGTCAAAGACTGTTATAGAGGGAACTGTTGAAATGCCAATGCTTAAATTAGATGAGCAACGTGTAACTAGATCTATCATCAGACAAATTCAAGAAGCGCAGAAGCAGGGGAAGCCCCAAACACAACGAGTTAAGAAAGATAAAGGAAAGAAGCAAGTTGAAGCCATGGGAGGAGCACGACCGAAGATATGCAAAGGATAACATACAAAATAAGCTTGTAGATGAATACCTGGAAGGAAAAAGGATTACCAAAATATCCTTACTTCAAAAGGCAAACTTGGAACGTCTGATAACTACTGATGAGATTAACCTAGCCATAAAGCAACTTAAACCAGCTAAGGCTCCAGGGACTGATGGTTTGACTGCAATTTATTATAAAACTTTACAAATGGAGATGATTGAACATCTTACAGAATTATTTTGTAATATACAGCAAGGAGGCAAAATACCTTCCTCATGGCAAGCGGCTTTTATATCGTTGATACCTAAAGATGAAGATGGTCCTAAGAAGCCAGAGGACTATAGACCAATATTTCTCTTGAATACAGACTATAAAATTTTTGCTAAAGTATTAGCCAACAGATTGATGCCAGTTATTCAAGAGGTAATTCATCATGACCAAGCAGAATTTATCGAAGGTAGACATATAATTTATAAATTTATAATTTATAAATTTAGACTTATAAACCGCCCCTTCTCCCCGAAGGGACTCAGGGCGGTGTACAGGGAAAAAAATTAAAAACCATATAAACATACAATATATAACAAAGCTAAAAACGAATTAAATTACCTGTACTAAAATTTAAAAACATTAAAATAGGAACCCTCCTAAGCTAAAATTCCCTAAATCTAAAATCCATATATGTCCTTGAGAGAAGTTATGTTATAAAAATCAATACCATTTACGCAAGACCAGCTTGTTGAAATAAATATGTTTTAAGTGAGCGGCGGAAGAGGGGAAGGTCTGTGATAGTGCGAAGTTCGGGGGATAGGTCGTTCCAGAGGGCCGGCCCAGCCACAGAGAAGGCCTACCCCTGGGCACCGCTAGCCGGCACTGACCGGCGGTTGGTACCCTCAGTAGGCCCACTCTGTGGGAGCGTATCGGACGTAGGGAGGTATGTGGCAGGAGATGGTCCCGTAAGTAACTAGGCCCCGAGCCATGGAGCGATTTGAAGATGGTAACAAGCACCTTGAAGCGCACCCGGAAGGCCACCGGTAGCCAGTGCAGCTCGCGCAGGAGAGGTGTTACATGGGAGTAGCGAGAAGCTCCCAGAATCCCCCGCGCAGCCGCATTCTGAACCAACTGGAGCCTCCGGGTGCACCTCAAGGGGAGCCCCATGTAGAGAGCATTGCAATAGTCTAGGCGAGACGTCACGAGTGCCTGAGTGACAGTGCGGAGGGCGTCTCGGTCCAGAAAGGGACGCAACTGGCGTACCAGGCGGACCTGGTAGAATGCCCCCCTTGTCACGGCCGTCACATCGTCTAGGGACAGCCGGGAATCCAGGAGGACGGCCAAGTTGCGAACCCTGGTTATCGCCCCCGATAACCAGCGTTGCGAACGCTGGTTATCGCCCCCGATAACCAGCGATGGAATAAGCTGGCTATGCCGAGACACCGGAAACCACAGCCACTCGGTCTTGGACGGGTTGAGTCGGAGTTTGTTACTTCCCATCCAGAGCCGCACGGCTTCCAGGCACCGGGACATCACTTCGACGGCATCTGCGCCTGCGCGAGGAAGATGGCGGTCTAGCTCAGAGCTCCGCTGGGCCATGGAGCTCGTTAGCCGCTTTTGGTAGTGCCCCAGCCCTCTAGTTACTATTTTGAGGGCTGGGATCGGAGAGGGACCCACCTGGATGCAGGGTGAGGTTTTCGCTGAGGCGGCTGGGTGGACGGCGGTGGCGGCGACGACGGCGGCGGCGGCGGTGTGAGCGTCGGGCCGGAAGTCGGCTTCCCCGGCGTCCCGGCGTCCTGGGATGGCGTTTCCCGACGCTCCCCTGGCGTCCTTGGGATGGTGTTTCCCTGGTGCTCCCTTGGTGTTCCCCTGACGTCCCTGGCATTCCCCAGCGTCCCTGGGATGGCGCTGGAAGTCGGCCGTGCGCCTGGAGGTTGGAGAGCCCGGAGGGCCGGAAGAACAAACCCAGGTGCGGGGGCGGCGGTGAGAGAGCCGCCGTGAAGATCAGCGGCTTGAGGGCGGAGATGGCTGTGAGAGAGCCTGGAAAAAGCCCTGATGTCGGAGAGCCAGAGGGCCTGGAGGGCCAGGAGGATGGGCTTAGGTGCGGAGGCGGCGGTGAGAGGGCCGCCATGAAGACCAGCGGAGACCAGTGGCACGTCAGAGGTGGAGATGGCTGTGAGAGAGCCAAAACGGAGGTTGGTGCCCTGGGGATGGTTGCTCAATTGAAAGCAACCACTAAGATCTTCCGACCATGGACATCTTTCTAAGATCTTTTTAACCCTCCCAAGGGAAAGAAGACTCTGAACGCTTTAGCTGAACTGAACCCCTACCGATGCACTTTAACCTACTAATGGAACTGATATTTTAACATCTATTTATCTTTTTTAACATCATCTATCATCATCTAAATGCGGCTAACGATGCACTTTTAAAACCCTCATGACCCATGCTTTCATGCTTTTATGCTTTTATGTATTTGAACTGCTCTACATTACATTCATTTATAATTATTTATGTATTTATTTAATTATCTATTTATGTCATGTATGATAGGCTAGACTTGTTACGACTGCGGGAGTCCCCGCTCTCGCAGGTTTGGCCCTCCGTTCTAACGAGGGCCCACCTTGATGAAGGATTCATTAATCTGGAGAGGTGGAAAAAGCGTAGGCTTAGGGGTTTTTTAATTTTTAAATTAATGACTATTTTAGGGGGTACCAGGGAGGAGGGAGGGTGTAGTCAGGTTGAGGCGGGTGAGGGAAGAGAGGGCCAGGCCAGCGGGCGACGGAGGGAAGCGGAAGGTTCCGTTAGGAGGGGGGAGATTCAAGTCGTTCCGACAGAGGGCATTTCCATCCAGAAGGTCGTGGGGAGAGGCAGGTCCGAGGGGAGACAAGTGTCATCCTCCCGGTTGGGGACACGAGGCCGTTGGCTACAGACGGTCAAGTGCCTCAACCCCTGCAGGCTAGGTGGCCAGGGTGTACAGAGCCAGGGCCTGCGGCTGATGTTCTGCAACGCCAGGTCCGTTGCCAACAAAGCCCCCCTCATTCACGACCTCGTGTCGGAGGGGGAGCCGGACCTGGTGGGAATTGCAGAGACCTGGTTGGGCCACGAGGGTGGACTCCCCCTCGTTGAAATGTGCCCGCCAGGTTACCACGCTTTTCATCAGCCTCGGGCCCTGGGTAGGGGTGGTGGGGTAGCGGTCATTGTAAAGGAAGGTCTTGAGCCGAGAGAGACCATTGTGCCACAGACTACCGGTTGTGAGTCCCTTTGTGTGAAGTGGGGCCTAGGGAGGCAGTTGGGCTTGCTGGTTGTATACCTGGCTCCCCGCTATGTAGCAGCAGCCCTGCCCGAGCTCCTCGAGGTGATCGCTACGGTGGCAGTGGAGACCCCCAGACTTTTAGTCATGGGGGACTTTAATCTGCCATCGTTGGGCGAATCATCCGAGGTAGCTCGGGAGTTCATGGCTTCCATGACGGCCATGGACCTGACCCAACTAATTCAAGGCCCCACTCACGAGGGTGGACATACACCGGATCTCATCTTCGTCTCAGGCCAATGGACGAGTGATCTGGGTATAGGGGACATAGTCATTACACCCTTGTCATGGACAGACCACTCACTTCTCCGGCTCGACTTTCCGACCGCTGCTCCCCTCCGCGGGGAGGCGGGACCTGAGTTACCAATCTTGTTCCGCCCCAGGCGCCTGATGGACCCGGATGGGTTCCAAACGGCGCTTGGGCCAGTTCCTGTACCCCTGACCCGCGCCCCGATGGAGGACCTCGTGGCCGCATGGAATAGTGCGACCACGGGAGCCTTGGATCGGGTCGCGTCCTTGCGGCCTCTCTTGCGGCGGCGGAACACCCTGGCTCCTTGGTTTACCGAGGAGCTGGGGGTGATGAAACGCCGCAAGAGATGCCTAGAGAGTAGATGGAGGTCTTCTCGTTCTGAATCTGACCGGACACAGGTAAGAGCCCATTTACGGACTTACATTGTGGCGCTGAGAGTAGCCAAACGTCATCATTGCGCTACTCTCATAGCATCCGCAGAAAACCGCCCTGCCGCCCTGTTTAGGGTGACCCGCTCCCTCCTTCAACAGAGGGTGCGGGAAGCCCCGCTACAGGGTAGAGCAGAGGAATTTGTGACTTTTCTGCAGGAGAAAATCGCTCAGATACAGAACGAGTTACCCCCCATTCATGGCCCAGTGGGATGCCACGAGAGAGATCTTGTTTGGGAGGAATTTGACTCCGTTACTTCCGAGGATATGGACAGGTTACGTGGGCGACTGCGAGCCACCACATGTTTATTGGACCCGTGTCCCTCCTGGCTTGTACTGGCATCCTGGGAGGTGACACGAGGCTGGCTCCAGGAGGTGGCCAACGCTTCCTTGAGTGAGGGTGCCTTGCCTGCTCCCCTAAAAGAAGCGATGGTGAGGCCCCTCCTTAAGAAGCCCTCCTTGGATCCAGCTACTTTGAACAACTACCGTCCCGTCTCCAACCTTCCCTTTTTGGCGAAGGTTGTCGAGAGTGTGGTGGCACAACAGTTTCCCCGTCACCTGGAGGAAGTAGACTATCTAGATCCGCGCCAGTCCGGCTTCCGGCCCGGGCATAGCACCGAGACGGTATTGGTCGCGTTGGTTGATGATCTCTGGAGGGCCAGAGATGGGGGTTGTTCCTCCATCCTGGTCCTATTAGACCTCTCGGCGGCTTTCGATACCATCGACCATGGTATCCTATTGCATCGGCTGGGGGGGTTGGGGGTGGGAGGCACCGTTTTACGGTGGTTCTCCTCCTACCTCTCTGGCCGATCGCAATTTGTGTTGACGGGGCAGAGGTCGACCGCGAGACCCCTCACATGTGGGGTGCCTCAGGGGTCGGTCCTCTCGCCCCTCCTGTTCAACACATACATGAAGCCGCTGGGTGAGATCATCCGTGGTTTTGGGGTAGAATACCATCTGTACGCTGACGACATCCAGCTGTACATTTCTACCCCAAACCACCCCAACGATGCTGTAGCGGTGATGTGCCAGTGCCTGGAAGCTGTACGGAGCTGGATGGGAAGTAACAGACTCAAGCTCAACCCGACCAAGACCGAGTGGCTGTGGTTTCCGGCTGCCCGATTCAACCAGCTTACTCCATCGCTGGCCATAGGGGGCGAACATCTTGCCCCTGTGGATGGGGCGCGCAATTTGGGTGTCCTCCTGGATGCCCGGCTGTCCATGGAAGATCAAGTGACAGCCGTGGCCAGGAGGGCGTTTTACCAGGTTCGCCTGGTTCGCCAATTGCGCCCCCTATTGGATCGGGACGCCCTTCGCACAGTCACTCATGCTCTCGTGACATCCCGACTGGACTATTGTAACTCTCTCTACATGGGGCTGCCCCTGAGGTGCACCCGGAGGCTTCAGCTAGTCCAGAATGCAGCCGCGCGAGCAATTATGGGGACCGCAAGGTCTACCCATGTAACACCGCTCTTGCGCGAGCTGCACTGGCTGCCTGTCGTCTTCCGGGTGCGCTTCAAGGTGCTAATCATCATCTTTAAAGCGCTCCATGGCTCGGGACCTAGCTATCTGCAGGATCGGATCCTGCCTCATACATCCTCACGGCCGATTCGCTCCCACAGAGAGGGGCTTCTCCGGGTGCCGTCCACTAGACTGTGTCAGCGGGCGACACCCAGGGGAAGGGCGCTCTCTGTGGCGGGCCCGGCCCTCTGGAACGACCTTCCCCCCGACATCAGGACAACTACGGACCTCCGCTCCTTCCGTCTTAAATTAAAAACTTACTTTTTCCATCTGGCCGGCCTGGGATAGCCTCCTTGCCTTGGGATTTTATAGAATAGGTTTTAGTTTAATTGGGATTTTAGCACAGGGTTTATTTAATTGGTTCTTAAATTTTGTTGGTATATTTATTGTTGTTTGTTATTTATTGCTTTTATGCTACCTGTGCACCGCCCCGAGTCCCCATGGGGAGAGGGGGCGGTCTAGAAATAATAAATTTCATTTCAATTTCATTTCATCGTTGGGGTGGTTGGGGGTAGATATGTACAGCTGAGTATCATCAGCGTACAGATGGTACTCTACCCCACAACCACGGATTATCTCACCCAGCGGCTTCATGTAGATGTTAAACAGGAGGGGTGAGAGGATCGACCCCTGAGGCACCCCATAAGTGAGTGGTCTCGAGGTCGACCTCTGCCCTCCTGCCAATACAAATTGCGACCGGCCGCAGAGGTAGGAGGAGAACCACTGTAGGACAGTGCCCCTCAATCCCAACCTCTCCAGTCGGTGCAATAGGATACCATGGTCGATGGTATCAAAAGCCGCTGAGAGATCTAATAGGACCAGGATAGAAGAAAAACCCCTATCTCTGGCCCTCCAGAGATCATCCACCAACGCGACCAATGCCGTCTCGGTGCTGTGCCCAGGTCGGAAGCCGGACTGGCGCGGGTCTAGATAAACAGTTTCCTCCAGGTGTCGAGAGAACTGCTGTACCACCACACTCTCTACAACCTTCGCCAAAAAGCGAAGGTTGGAGACCGGACGATAGTTAGTTAGCAATGCTGGGTCCAGGGAGGGCTTCTTGAGGAGGGGTCTCACCATTGCCTCTTTAAGGGAGGTCGGCAAGAGCCCCTCACTAAGAGAAGCGAGAATGTAAGGCAACTTATAGATTTAATTGACTATCTAGGCAAAAATAAGCAGATCTCTGCAGTGCTGGTTTCTTGGACGCGAAAAAGGCCTTTGATTGAGTGAACTGGAACTTTCTAACCAAGACTTTGGGGGAAATGGACATGGGGATTCAGTTTCGACAGGCGATAGGAGCAATATATCAGCAACAAAATGTACAGCTTATTATTAATGGAAATTTGTCTATGAGTTTTGAGATACAAAAAGGTACAAGACAAGGTTGCCCATTATCTTCATTGTTATTTATTTTAACTTTAGAAGTCTTGTTGAATACAATTCGGGACTCGAAATCTTTAAATGGTATAGCTATAAGGCAAAAGGATTACAGAATTAGAGCATTTGCAGACGATCTGGTTGTTACCCTATCACGTCCTTTGAATTCAGTAATCCAGATGAAAAACATTATAGAAGAATTTGGCATGGTATCAGGGTTCAGACTTAATCCAAAAAAACCCCCGAAAATGATTGTTAAAAACATGAAGATACCGCTTTGGTTGGATCTTGCAGATACCATGTGGATTATAAATACTAAGTCACTCGGGGGTTGTTTATATAAAGATGTGCTTTTTGCTGATGGGGGCAGTTGGTAGCTGAAAACTCTGGAACAACTGTTGGAAGAAGGAATTATTTTAAACTGGTTATATTATAAACAGCTACAGATGAGATGGAAAGAAGACCAAAGAGTTGGATTCATGGACAATGAAGCAGATCTGATTAAGCAGATAAAAGAGACTGGCCCAAAGCATATCAAAAGAATATATAATGTACTGTTAGAAAGGGATTCAGAAAGTGAATTTGTTAAGGATTGTATGATTAAATGGGCTCAGAATTTTGGCGAACCTGTTATGTTGGAGACGTGGGAAAAAATATGGGTTTAGAATGTTAAATTTATATCCTAAGAAATTATCATGTATCCTAATGTTCAACCAAAATGCTGGAGGTGTGGGTGTTTAGATGCTACATTTTTTCATATATGGTGGATCTAGGAATGGGAAAAATGGATTGATTATATACAAAATAAATACCAGACTAGAAAATATCATGTAGCTTTTAGGTAAGAATGATTAGATTGACAAGGTAATAAGCAAGGGGAACAACATGAAGAGAACAAATAACATATGGGTTGTTTGGAACTATTAGAGTGGCGTATAGTGGAAGTCTGGGGGGTGGGGTGGAACGGGAGTTGGGGGAGGGTTAGGGTGGTTAGGGGAGGGAAATATATTTGTATAAGATTTATATGAATTAGCTTAAAAGATGGGGACAAGGGGGTAATGTTATTCTATGAGAAATCTATATTATGTTGGGTGGGAGGAGGGGGGTACAGTATTTGTATCTGAACTACATTATATGTATGGGGGGGAAAGGGAGGGGAAATTTGTTTGTATAAAACTCAATGAAAAAAAAAACATCAGGTACAATAAATATAATAAAAACAGATTAAACAAAAACCTGCTCTAAAAAGTCCCTAATAAAATCCAATTGATAAAACAAATTTAAAAGTTACGCCAGGCCAGCTGCACGAAATACATGAGTTTTAAGGGCCCGGCGGAAGAGGCGTAGGTCCGTGGTTGTGCGCAGATCAGGGGGAAGGTCATTCCAGAGGGCCAGAGCTGCCACAGAGAAGGCTCTCCCCCTAGGGGTCGCCAGCCGCCATTGGCTAGCAGACGGGACCCTGAGGAGACACACTCTGTGTGAGCGGACTGGTCGGTGGGAGGTATGCGGTAGGAAACGGTCTTGCAAATATTCAGGTCCCTTGCCATGGAGCGCTTTAAAGGTTGTAACCAAAACCTTGAAGCGCACCCGGAAAACCACAGGCAGCCAGTGCAGCTCGCGCAGGAGAGGTGTTACATGGGAGCATCTAGAGGCCCCCAAGATCCCCCGTGCGGCCGCATTCTGTACTAGCTGGAGTCTCCGGGCACACCTCAAGGGAAGCCCCATGTAGAGAGCATTGCAATAGTCCAGGCGGGAAATGATGAGGGCTTGAGTGACCGTGCGTAAAGCGTCACGATCCAGAAAGGGGCGTAGCTGGCGTATCAGGCATACCTGATAAAAAGCCCCCCTGGCCACGGCTGTCAAATGATCGTCTAAAGATAGCCGAGTGTCCAGGAGGACACCTAAGTTGCGAGCCCTCTCCACGGGGGCTAATGATTCGCCCCCGATAGCCAGCAATGGAACCAGCTGGCTATGTAGTGATGCCGGAAACCACAGCCACTCGGTCTTGGACGGGTTGAGTCGAAGCCTATTTCTCCCTATCCAGACTCGCACGGCCTCCAGGCACTGGGACATCACTTCCGCGGCATCGTTGGCGTGGCCCAGGGTGGAGATGTACAGCTGGGTGTCATCTGCGTACTGATGGAACTCCACCCTGAAACCACGGATGATCTCACCCAGTGGCTTCATATAGATTTTGAACAGGAGAGGCGAGAGGACCGACCCCTGTGGTACCCCACACGTGAGGCACCTCGACCTCTGCCCTCCTGCCAACACAAATTGTGACCGGAGAGAGAGGTAGGAGGAGAACCACCGTAAAACGGTGCCCCTCAGCACCAACCCCTCCTGCCAGCGCAACAGGATACCATGTTCGATGGTATCGAAAGCCACTGAGAGATCTAATAGGACCAGGATAGAGGAGCAACCTCTATCCCGAGCCCTCCAGAGATCATCCACCAACACAACCAATGCCATTTCTGTGCTGTGCCCGGGCCGGAAGCCGGACTGGCACGAGTCAGATAGACAGTTTCCTCCAGGTGCTGAGGGAACTGTTGCATCACCACACTCAACAACCTTCGCAAGAAAGTGAAGGTTGGAGACGGCACGGTAGTTGGCTAATACAGCCGGGTCCAGGGAGGGCTTCTTGAGGAGGGGTCTCACCACCGCCTCTTTCAAGGGTAAGAACCCCTCACTCAAGGAAGTGTTGACAATTCCCTGGAGCCAGCCTCATGTAACCTCCCGGGAGGCCAGTACCAACCAGGAGGGACACAGGTCCAATAAACATGTGGTGTTCAGTCGCCCCAGCATCCTGTCCATGTCCTTGGGAGTCACAGGATCAAACTCTTCCCAGATAGAGGACTCTAGACCTGCCTCTGTCGACCCACCTGAACTAGTCCAATCGGAGGCTAACCTGTTCCGTATCTGATCAATTTTATCATGCAGATAACACCCAAATTCCTCTGCACGGCCCTGCAAGGGCGCATCCCGAGCCCTCTGGAGGGAGTGGGATACCCTGAACAAGGCAGCAGATCGGTTACCTGCAGATGCAATAAGAGCGGAGAAATCATTCTGTTTCACCGCTTTTATCGCCACTAGGTAGGTCCTGAAATGGGACCTTACCAGTGTCCGGTCAGTTGCGGTGGACAGAATTATTGACTATCTACCAATATTACCTTGCAATGGATAGGTCCAGGGAAGCAGCTAGGACATGCAGATGACCTGAGCCGCTGCCCCCTACCTTCTATGGTCAAAGATCCTGCCCCAGCTTTCCTGGGCCTATCCATTGAGGACCTGAGCCTCCCCACCTCAGCATCCACAGTTGCCCATCACTCGAGGGCTGATCCAATCACATACCAAGTTCTTAACTGGGTGTATAGGGGGTGGCCCTTGGGCAAAATGCCCTAAGAATTCCAGCCCTATAAGACCTGCCAGCTGGAACTCTCCACCCAGGGCAGGTGCCTACTCTGGGGGGACAGGGTGGTGATTCCCCCCACCTTGTGAACCCAGGTGCTAGACCGCCTCCACTTGGGCCACCCCAGCATAGCTCGCATGACGGCCGTAGCTTGCAGCTATGTCTCATGGCCCAAGATGGATGAGGCCATCACAGCATGGGTGGCTAACTGCCGCCCCTGCCAGAAGTCCCGGAGAGCCCCTCCTGCTGCACCATTTGAGAGTGGGAACTTCTCAGAGGTCCATGGTCCACATAGATTTATGCAGGCCCATTCCATGGCCAGAACTTCCTGGTGGTCGTGGATGCTTTCTCTAAATGGGTAAAGTTACTCCTTTTGTTGTCCACCATCACTGAGGGGTTGCTGCACATTTTCGCCACCCATGGCCTGCCAGATACCCCAGTATCTGACAACGGGCCTCAGTTTACTGCCACAGGTGTCCAGGGGTTCCTAACCAGTCTAGGGATCCACCATGCCCTCACGGCCTCATACCACCCTCTTGCAATAGCCAGGCATACATTGCATTGTTCTCAATGAATACCCAAGTCTTTGTGGATGAATCTGAAGGTGGTTCAGATGAGTACACTGGGTGCTGTCTGTCTAATGTGGTTTGCAACCTTCTGCCCATGAATAGTTGTGCTGGGCTATGATTAGTCTCTGGACACTGAGTGGTGTGCTGCACTAAAAAATACTGTGCACTCTGCCATACCAGAGTGCACACTATGGAAGAGCAAGTGACAACCGTGGCCAGGAGGGCGTTTTACCAGGTTCGCCTGGTTCGCCAATTGCGCCCCCTATTGGATCGGGACGCCCTTCGCACAGTCACTCATGCCCTCGTGACATCCCGACTGGACTATTGTAACTCTCTCTACATGGGGCTCCCCTTGAGGTGCACCCGGAGGCTTCAGTTAGTTCAGAATGCAGCCGCACGAGCAATTATGGGAACCACTAGGTTCACCCACATTACACCGCTCTTGCGCGAGCTGCACTGGCTGCCTGTCGTCTTCCGGGTGCGCTTCAAGGTGTTAGTTATCATCTTTAAAGCGCTCCATGGCTCGGGACCTAGCTATCTGCGGGATCGGATCCTGCCTCACACATCCTCACGGCCGATTCGCTCCCACAGAGAGGGACTTCTCCGGGTGCTGTCCACTAGACTTTGTCAGCAGGCGACGCCCAGGGGAAGGGCTCTCTCTGTGGCGGGCCCGGCCCTCTGGAACGACCTTTCCCCCGATATTAGAACGATCACGGACCTCCGCTCCTTCCGCCTGAAATTGAAGACTCATCTTTTCCGCCTGGCCGGCCTAGGGTAGTCTCTCTCTCTATGGGTTTTCAAATGTATATTTATATTTAGTGGGGATTTTTAGTTAAGGGATTTTAGCACAGGAATTAATTTAATCTGTTTTAAATTTGTATGTATTTTGTATATTTATTGCTTTTATTCTCCCTGTGCACCGCCCCGAGTCCCTGTGGGGAGAGGGAGCGGTCAATAAATTCAACATTATTATTATTATTATTATACCATCCCCTGAGGGATGGAAAGGCGCCACTAAGGCATGTCTGATCCCTAGATTAATTAAGAACAAACTATATGGATGTGAGCTGGGGGCCATTATCGGAGACCAATACATCTGGCAACCTGTGTGTGGCAAATAAGGAATGCAGGGCCCTAATTAGGGCAACCTCTGCACCCAGAGACCCATTCTGTAATGGCTTTGTCTTAAGTTGGGCCACCAGACATAACGTCAGCCCAATGCCTTCATCCGGACTATTCCCAGGTGGACCTTATTCTATGCCCTTAGGACTGGAACTCTAAGTGGCGGAGGAATAATTACTCTATTTCCCCACAACAGGCAACCCTGCATTGCTGACAATTCATTCTGTGTTATTTTAAAGGGTTTGAACTCGTCCTCTACTATTCCCTTAAGCCAACCCCGCTTCATCCAGTCTAATGTCTTCGATATTACCCAGTCTTTTGCTGAGTCTCAGGTGACATCTGCGGCTGTCAGTGGGCACTGCAAGTCGTCAATAAGCAGGATGTCATTGACAGGTGCTGGGTCCTCAATCACTAGTGGCAACAGGCATCTGCTCAGTGCATCATCGTGGCCTAGGTGTTTTCCTGGTTGGTGCATCAATTTGTAGGACTAGGAAGCTAGGAAAACCATCCATCTAGTCATTCTGTGTGACAGCACGGGGGGGGGGGGGATTTCATGGTCTCCCGCAAGGAGCCTTAATAAGGGCTTATGATCAGTGACCAGCTCAAATCTGCATCCATATAGGTATTCATGAAATATTTTCATGCCCACCACAGCAGCCAATGCCTCTTTATCTAATTGGTTAAACAAATGGATGCTATCTGTGGATCCAAATTAAATGAAATGGGGATGCTAGCGTACTTAACAAAGAATGTCTTCAAATAAGCTGGCAAATTCTTTAGTTAGCATGGCCATAGCAGGTTCCAGGATCATATTTATGCCTGAAATGCTAAGACCCAAAGAGTCAAACCAATCCAGTCCAAGTAGGATGGACAGGCTATCCTTGACCACGACGAGGGAAAGGCATCTAATGAAAGTCTTGAGTTGCACTTTGAACATGCCAGTGCTGATAATGCGAATACTGAGGGAACGGCATTCTCGGAGGCATCTTTTTCCCCGTGAAAGGTATGAGGTGGTGAATTTCATCTTCAGTAGTGGCCTCAGACAGTAGTGGCCTCAGACTCTATTTCCTCATGGTGAATGACTTCTGACTTGGCTCCAGCAACAGGATTCTTCACCTGCTGAATCTCTGTGGCTGATCTATTGGACAGCTCTGAAGCACGGGCTTCGTCCAGAGCTGTCTAACATGATCTCCATTTTTGCCAGTAACCTGTGCTGCAGGCAGAGGTCACATAATCCACAAACCAGTCTGTCCAACAGATAGTCATTGAAATTTGTAAATTTGCAGTTCAAAGCGGCTGCTCTGTTAATTGACTCACCTTCTTTCTGATTCCTATGAAAGAACACATGGCAGCAGGCAATTCAAGATGGCATGGGTGCAGAGTGGCTCTTTAGCTTGGCCATCAGCATTTCCCGAGGCATGGAGTGCACCTTTAAAGGAGTCACCAAATTTCTGGCTGTCTCAAATACCTCCGTGCCATAAAAAAGATTAAAAAATAGGCTTGCTTTGTATCCATTGGAATATTGGCCAAATTGTTAATGAGTAAAAAACACTCGAACTTGCCGAGGTAAGTGTCCCAAGCTTCAGATAACGGATTAAAAGTGACAAAAAAATGGTAGCGCAGCCATCCTTGCATTTTGGTGCCTCTGACGGCATTTATCTGAGCCTTCTGATGTAGCACGACCTCTCAGAGTGTGATCTACAGCTCAATTTGAGCCAGCTCTTTCAAGTAACCAGCTCTTGCTTGTCACTGAATCCCATCCTCGTTGCCAATTATTCTGTATGGAGAACACTGGGAACAGCCTGAGGCAATAGGCAAAGCGAAGGTTTATTATCTCTAACATGGAACACTAACAAATGGCTGCTGGCTAACACAACAGCGGCTGAATGTCCATCTGACATCTCTTTTATATTGCGCTGTCAGATCAACAGACAATCAGCAACAGCTAGGGGTAGCAAACCCAAGAGGAGCCTCAACAGCATGCTTATTATTTATTTATTTATTTGATTTGATTTCTAGACCGCCCCCTCTCCCCGAAGGGACTCGGGGCGGTGTACAGGTAAAAATTAAAACTACTAAAATCAAAACAATACAAACAAAGTTAAAATCGAATTAAATAATCCCCTGTACAAATTTATAAAAGTTAAAAACTAACCCCATAAAACCGAATAAAATCTTTTAAAATCACAGACTGGGCGAGCAGCATGAAATTAAGCCAAGCCGGCTAGATGGAACAAGTGCATCTTGAGTTTCTGGCGGAAGGAGCGGAGGTCCGTGGTCATTCTGATATCAGGGGGAAGGTCGTTCCAAAGGGTCGGGCCCATCACAGAGAAGACCCTTCCCCTGGGCGTTGCCCGCTGGCATTGCCTAGTGGACGGCACCCGGAGAAGTCCCTCTGTGAGAGCGAATCGGCTGAAGGGATGTATGGGGCAGGATAAGATCCTGCAAATAACTAGGTCCTGTGCCATGGAGCGCTTTAAAGATGATAACCAACACCTTGAAACGCACCCGAAAGTCCACAGGCAGCCAGTGCAGCCTGCGCGGGAGCGGTGTTACGTGGGAGTATCTAGAAACTCCCAAAACTGCCCGCGCAGCCACATTTTGGACCAGCTTCAGCCTTCGGGTGCATCTCAAGGGGAGCCCCATGTAGAGAGCATTATAGTAGTCTAGACGGGACGTCACAAGCGCATGAGTGACTGTGCGAAGGGCGTCCTGGTCCAATATTCTCTACCACACTCTCTACAACCTTTGCCAAAAAGTGAAGTTTGGAGACCGGACGATAATTTACTAACAATGCTGGGTCCAGGGAAGGGGTGGTGAGGCCCCTTCTTGAGGAGGGGCTTCACCACCGCCTCTTTCAAGACCGCAGGCAAGAACCCCTCACTCAAAGAAGCATTCACTATTTCCTGGAGCCAGCCTCGTGAAACCTCCCAGGATGCCAGTACAAGCCAGGAGGGACACGGGTCCAATAAACATGTGGTGGTTCTCAGTCGCCTACGCAACCTGTCCATATCATCGGAAGTAACAGAGTCAAACTCCTCCCAGAATGGTATCTCAAGACCCGCCTCTGACATCCCCTCCAGACCACTTCCAGTGGAGACCAGCTTGCTCCGAATCTGAGCGATTTTGTCCTGCAGATACTCCCCAAATTCCTCTGCTCTGCCCTGTAGAGGGGCTTCCCGCGGCCTCTGTTGGAGAAGGGAGCGGGTTACCCCAAACAGGGCGGCAGGGCGGTTATCTGTGGACGCAATAAGAGTGGCACAATACTGACCCTTGGCCATTCTTAACGCCACAAGGTAAGTCCTTAAATGGGCTCTCACCTGTGTTCGGTCAGATTTGGAGCGTGTAGATCTCCACCTCCTCTCTAGGCATCTCTTGTGGCGCTTCATCACCCTCAACTCCTCAGAAAACCAAGGAGCCTGGGTGGTTCACTGCCGCAAGAGAGGCCGCAAAGGCGACACCCGGTCCAAGGCCCCAGTGGCTGCACTATTCCATGCAGCCACTAGGTCCTCCATCCGGGTGCGGGCCAGGGCTACAGGTAGTGGCCCAAGCTCCATCTGGAACCTTTCAGGTTCCATCAGGCACCTCGGGCGGAACCATCTTGGAAATTCCGGTTCCACCTCCCCGCAGTAGGCTTAGCATTGGGCTTAGCATGAGCTTAGCATTGCTAAGTGGGCTTAGCATTCACTCATTCGGACTGTGAATGGAGAAGGAATTTCCACGCAACTACATATTGGATTCTCCCTCTATGTGTTGCAAGAAAACTTTAACTAATGTTTTGGTGGAAGTTATTTTGGGGCAAGGGACAAAATGCATCTGTTTTGAAAATAGATAAGTAACAACCCAAATAATAGTCTTTCCCCCACTTTTGGGCAGTTCCATAATAAAGATATTTCTTTCCACATTGCCTGGAGGCTGGCCAATGTTTGCAAAAGTTCTGTAGGCTTCCTTGATGGTCTCTTTGCTGCTGCATAGATTGGATAGCAGGCCAATAGCTTTCAATGTTTTTTTTCAAAGAGGGCCATAGAAACTGCCTCTTAACCAATAATAGGGTTTGTGTCCTGCCAACTTAGAGTCATGAGCCTCTTCTAAAATTACACTTCTCAAACCTGAGGGCACATACAACTAGGCTCCAACCCAAACCAGTGTGTCATGCATGGTGCAGTCATTCTTATGGGCAGCAAGCCACTCATCAAGTTTAAGCATTTCCTTAAGCTTTTCACATATTTCATTTGGACTCTCAGGATCCCTTTTACCTTGAGCCCTAGTGACGAGTAATTTGCTTTCACCTAGTTGTTTCTTAGTTCTCAGCTAGACAACAATCAGGAGTGGGGTGGATGGAATGTCGGGGTGGGAATATCAAGACTCCACCTGCAGATTGTGATTACATGCTGATGCAGCAGGACTGAGAGTCTTCACCCTGAATACAAAATTTGATGGCCAGCCCAAAAAGCTAACCTATTTCCTGATACAAGTATGGAATTATCTGGAGTGGTATGGAGTAATGCATCCTGATGAACCCTCCCATAAACCCTCCCATGTAAACTCTGTCATATCAACCCTGGAAGGGGACACTGCAGAATGGTTGGTGTCCCTTTATAATGAGGCCCTAGAGCTGATGAATGTGAAGGCACTTATGCAAGAGATGCAGTACAGATTTGATGACCCTATATAGAGGCCAGGATCTACTCCATTTGGCAGGGGAAGCACCTGGTTGCTGAGTGCATTCAAGAGTTTCACAGCCTGGTGGCCTGCCTGACAGTGTGGCCTGAGCCCCTGCTGGTCTACCAGTTCCTGGATGGCCTGAATTGAGAACTATACCACAACTATTTACCCTGAGAGGATGCTTCATGACCACTAGGCTTGCCAACTGCCCTACCTCACCTCTGGCACCTGCATCTTCCAGTCAAGCTAAAGGTGAAGAAACCATGGGCAAAGCCAAAGAAGAAAACACTGGTTGCACAGCAGGTCGTGAAGGTCATGCCCCAATCCAGCAAAGGGACTCTGACAAGCCTGGCATGGTCATCTATGAAAGCAACAGTGAGGGTGAAGATGACCCAATGGTGAGTGACACTATCATTCCAGTGATTGCCAGCATAGAGATTCTGGTGCCCTACTCAGGAATAAAGGGCTCCCTCATGGCCCTATTAGACTTGGGATATACCTGGTGGCTGATCAGCTTACCAGGGGTGGAGAAGTTGGGGCTAAGCCTGGAAATTTTAAACAGCCTGTGGGATTTGAGTACATTGTTCCCTTATGGTGTGTGTGTGTGTGTCAGCAACCTATCTGACAGAGCCAGTGAATCTAAGGCTCAGAAACCATGTAGACACTATCCATTGTATTGTGGCCCCAGGAATGACTGATACTGTGATTCTAGGGCTAGCATGGCTAAAGAAATGGAACCTTGCAATGAATTGGGACAAGAACAAATGGTGCATGGGAAGGAATGGCTAAGCAGCAGGAACTGGGGGAAGTGCCAGATGCCAGCCATGAGCTAGTGGTTAAGGAAGGTGAATGTGGAGCCAGCTAAGATGCTAACAGAGGTGTCACAACTGCTTATTCCAAAGAAATACTGTGGTCTTGTTGAAATGTTTAACAAGAGGGAGTTGAAAGTGCTGCGTCCCCACTGTTCCATGGACTGTGCCATTGAAATTATGCAAAATTGATGTACTTATGATGCCCAGGGTACCTAGGAGCATTATAGCTAAAAACCTAACCAGAGGCTTCATGGAGCCAGCTAGACCAAGGAGGGCAGCCCCAGTGCTTTTCAAGGAGAAGGAAGATGGTCTCTGAGGATATATGTGGATTATAAGGGGATAAATGCCATTTGTGTGGTTGACAGATACCTTGATGAAAGACATGTTGGATTACTTGTCAAAGAGGAAGATGCTGGTAACATTTATGCATCCACGAGGCCCTGCTCATTCATTTTATTGGCCTGAAAGACAATGTTATGGCCCACCAGTGGCCAGCGGAGCTGGTGGCAGACTCAGACAGGAGGTTGGGGAGGAACATAGGCCAGCCCTGGAGTCTGCGGAAGGCTCTGAGGAGTGCTCTGCATCAGAGGCATATGACTATATCTCCACAAGTATTGCATCAGTAAACATAACACTTATCCACTGTTTATTGTGGATATGTGTGCATGTTCACACCAAATTTCATCAAAATCCGTGATGGTCGAGCTAGGTACTTTTCTGAAATCAGACCACTTGACATGGAATGGCCCTTATATAAAATGTTTTATAGATGGCACTTCTCACCCTCAAGGTTGACAAAGTTGTTTAAGGATATGTCAGTAAAATGATGGAAATGCCATCAGATATCAGGTTCGTACTATCATATGTGGTAGACATGACAATAATACATACATGGTTGGAAAAAATGATAAAGCAACATACTGATTTAAAACCAGAATTATTTTTGTTGGGTATTCTACCAGAAAATTTTAATAAGGGGAATATTTGAGCCTATATGTATTAACTGCAGCTAGAATTGTTTTTACACAACAATGGGAAAGTGAACAGATAAAAATGTGATTTAAAAATATTAGAATGTACAGAAATAAATAGCTTAACACTTGCAATTAAGGAAAAGGAACAAACTGAATATTTTATGATATGGGATTTATTTTATCAATGGTTAGATAACAAAAACAGAAGTCAGAAACATGGAAATATAAGAAAAAGATTAATGAAACAATGCAATGAATATTGTTGTAAACATTATGATTAATATTTTTCAAACTATTTATACCCAGACAACACACTGTTTAATTGAAAATGAAACTTTGACATGTTAAAAAAAATGTCATACAGAAAGAAAGAAAGGAAGGAAATCTGGTACTTAACCACTCAGCTCCATTCATATATATATATATGTAATTGTTTTCACAACATCCTGTTAGGGCCCCATTAAGGGAGGAGACATACTGTTTCCTTTCCTGCCTTCCGGCTCATCACCAGAGACCATCTAGACAGCAAGGCAAGAATTACGTTGTGTAATTTTTTAGATATGTGTGTTAGTTTTATGAGCTGATCAATAAATTAAATTAGAGAGAGACCATGATAGATCTATTTCGAGCTTATTAGTTCTCATCAGCTGGCCATACCCCGTACTGGGATTCGAACCGGGGCTGTGTTACATGCTAGGCAAGGAGCCTAGCACTTTAGCCAAGCCGGTTCGCCTTATTGCATCAGCTGAGACAGGGTATATTAGTATAGGTAATTGTTTCACAACAACCTGTTATTAGGCCCCAATTAAGGGAGGAGACATACTGTTTCCTTTCCTGCCTTTCGGCTCATCACCAGAGACCATCTAGACAGCAAGCCAAGAATTACATTGTGTAATTTTTTAGATATGTGACACCTCCCGCCTACCAGACATCTGGAAACCAGCACTGACCAGCAGACGAGCCCCACTCTCCACCCAAGCCGTTGAAATTCAAAATAAGGAGAAACATACAAATGAGACCAATCAGCATCAATATACCAGTCATGATGCAGCTGCACAGCCAATCAATACACTCACAACAATAGTCAGCACTCCACACACCCCACCAAGATTTTAAAAAAGGGCCATGCCTTCACAGTCACAGTCACAGACCAAAGCCTGACGATGACAAGTGAGATCTTGTCGAAACGTTGCAATAACATTTCCATGCCTTATACACAGGAAAATAAGCAAGCAATGCCAGCATATATATATATATATAAAATAAGCAAGCAATGCCAGCATATATATATATATATATACATACACACACATACATATATATGTGTGTGTGTGTGTTAGGATTTTTTAAGGGCTGATTAATAAATAAGAGACCAGGATGGATCCATTTCGGGCTTATTAGCCTTCTTCAGCTGGCCATACTCCTTCTACTGGGGTTTGAACCGGCACTCTCCATAATCAGGGGAAGCCGGATAGCTCAAGGCATAGAAATGGATCCATCCTGGTCTCTTATTTATTAATCAGCCCATAAAAAATCCTAACACATATCTAAAAAAAAAAATTCAACAGTAATCTCATGGCTCTCTGCCAAAGATGGTCTCTGGGATGAGCCGAATAGGCAGAGAAGGATGACAGTTTGTCTCCTCCCTTAAAGGGGCCTCAACAGGAGTTGTAAAACATTGTCTCATATGTATGTATGTATGTATGTATGTATGTATGTATGTATGTATGTATGTATGTAATTGTTTCACATCCTGGTCTCTCTCTAATTTAATTTATTGATCAGCTCATAAAACTAACACATATATCGAAATAGATCTATACTAGTCTCTATGATTTATTTATTGATCAGCTCATCAATAACACACATATTATAAAAATAATATCACAACGGAACTCATGGCTTTCTGTCTAGATGGTCTCTAGTGATGAGCCGAAAGGCAGAAAAGGAAACAGTATTTCTCCTCCCTTAAATGGGGCCCTAACAGGGTGTTGTGGAACAATTATATATATATAGATCTATTTCGCGCTTTTTAGCTCTCATCAGCTAGCCATACCCTTACTGGGATTCAAACCGGGGCTGTATTGCATGTCAGGCAAGAGCCTTAGCTTTACAGCCAGCCAGGTGGTTCTTATTGCATCAGCTGAGACAGGAGGAGAAGTATCTGTAATTGTTCCACAACACCCTGTTAGGGCCCCAATTAAGGGAGGAGACATACTGTTTCCCTTACTGCCTATCGGCTCATCACTAGAGACCATCCAGACAGCAAGCCAAGAATTACGTTGTATAATATTTTAGATATTATATCTAAAAGGAGTATGGCCAGCTGATGAGAGCTATTAAGTTCGAAATAGATCTATCCTGGTCTCTCTCTAATTTAATTTATTCATCAGCTCATAAAACTAACACACACACACACACACACATATGTGTGTGTGTGTGTTAGTTTTTATGAGCTGATCAATAAATTTAAATTTGAGAGACCAAGATAGATCTATTTCGAGCTTATTAGCTCTCATCAGTTGGCCACACCCCACTGGGATTCGAACCGGGGCTGTAATGAATCCAAGGCAGAAGCCTAGCACTCCAGCCTAATATGGACATTAACCTCACAATTGATACAAAATCTACGAGTGGTGCAAAGAGCCATGGAAAGATACATGCTTGCCATTGCAAGACAAGTTACTGTAGAAAGACCGGCACATGTATTAGATATCAAATTAAAGTGTACGATATCAAGAGATCCGTAAAAGTAAAAGAGTAAAAGAAGTGAAATGAAAATGGGCTAGTAACATAGCAAAAAGAACTGATGACAGATGGACCAAGGCAGTCTTAGAATCAATTCCACTTGATAAAAAGCAGTCACAAATAAGACCTAAAACAAAATGGATTGATGACATCAAGTATTGCAGGCCCATTTGGCAAAAGAAAGCTCAAGACTATGAGTTGGAAACATGCAGAAGAGGCCTTTTCCTAAAATGGTGTGTGTGTGTGTGTGTGTGTGTGTGTGTGTGTGTGTGTGTGTGTGTGTGTGTGTGTGTGTGTGTGTGTGTGTTAAACAGCAATTCCATGCTGAATACATTTTAATGAATGTACTTGATTAAAATTGGGTTTACAATTTTAATTCATTATTTTAATAATTTTATATTGTTTTATATGTATTAAAATTGACAACAGTCTGTTTGGTTTCTGGGAGCCTCACGGTACTCCCGGGTAACATCTCTCCTGCGCGAGCTGCACTGGCTGCCTGTGGTCTTCCGGGTTGTGCTTCAAGTGTTAGTTACCATCTTCAAAGCGCTCCATAGCATGGGTCCTGGCTATTTGCGAGACCGCCTCCTACCACACTCCTCCCTTTGACCTGTCCGCTCCCAAGGCTGGGCCTCCTCATGGTGGCGTCTGCCGGTCATTGCTGGCTGGCGGCTCCCAGGGGGAGGGCCTTCTCTGTGGTGGGTCCGGCCCTCTGGAATGACCTGCCCCCTGACCTCCGCACCATTACTGACCTCTGCCTCTTCCATCGGATGCTCAAAACCCATTTTTTCCATCTGGCTGGCCTGGCATAGATTAAGGGTCTAATTTTAAAGTTAATATTTTAATTGGTCTTAACTATTTTAGCACAGGTTTACTATTTAATCCCATTTTATTTTATATGTATGTGTTGTGGTTTTTACTTTTCTGTGCACTGTCCTGAGTCCTACCACGAAGAATAGGGCGGTATATAAATTTAATAAAATCAAAATCAAATCAAATAATCTTTTTCAGTTTGCTTTCCTCACTACAGAATCCAGAGATTCTGTAGGCTGCTCTGCTGGATTTGCCAAAGTTTATTTTTATTTTGACATCAGGAATCAATGAAAAATAAAGAGTACATTGCTTTGGGAATGGTAGTAAATCATTGTGATATGAAATCCATGTATTCAGTTTTATGATTAAACATTCCAAATAAATTAACAACAAAAAGAAAGGGAAAGATTTCATATACTTTTTCTTCAATGTTATTTAAACTGATGAAAGCATGCAAAATAATTTAAAAACCCAGATCAAACTGTATTCATTAAAAAAAGTTTACATTTATCCAAAATACAGGTTACATTAAATGGGAAACATTAAAAACCCAGTCCAAATCATATTCTTGTTTCCCCTTATGTAAATAGTTCTGTCATTTGAAAGCAATCTTTATTTCAGTTAAACACTAAAGGCAGGAGACTGGATATTATTCTGATGAGTAGTACTCTAATAATACTGGAAAGATAGTGGGAGGAGGAAAGAGAAGCCGACTGCAGGGCAAATGCGATTTATATCAATCCCAGTTCTGTACTTTTTGGCAACACTGCTGATAGCAATGTTCATAAAGGATGATCCTCAGAGAAAGAAGTTCCGTTTGTGGAAAAAGGGCCTTAATTGGGAGCATTACCCAAATGTTGCAGATAGAATGGGTGGCATGAATGTTACTGTATGATTGGAAAGATAATAGAATTAAGAAGTGGCTTTTATTAAAGAACAGATGATGGTATAATGCTTGCATTCCCATAGTAAGTCTCCAAGTTGGATTACCTTTAACTGTAGTCCCTACGGGGAGAGGAGCGGTCAAGAAATTAAACTATTATTATTATTATTATTAGTTCTATTAATTTAGCAGACACAGCATTAAGCAGAAGATTGAATTAGATGATTTCTAAAGCCGCTATCAATTCTGTAATTCTGAAATACTTTTTAAAACTGTACACTTCATAACTGCTGTTACTTTCATGTTGATTAATCTTTTTGAGTATATAATCCAGCTCCTTAATTAGCACAGATCTCTTCTTGAAATTGCTGAATTATTTGAATTATTTGAAGATGGAAAATGGTACCCACAAAATTTTGTACAGTTTGCCTTAATTGTATTTGAGGTTTAGTAATATTTGAGTGCATTGTTGTAAACAGCAATGTTGGCTAAGTATTATGAGTTATAAAAAGTGGTCTGCTGGATCCACCTTTTATCAGATTACAATCACACTTGTCACTGTGAAAATGTTATGCAATGTATACTTATATACCTGACAGAGAATTAGTTGTAAATGAATGATGCCTATTTTTGTAGATATATCCATATCAATATATCAGTATCTATGATTCTATATGATTGTTTCGTCCCTTACACTAATTTTCTAAAAACAAAGCAGAAGCAGTCAGCCATTCCCATTCCAGATGCACACATTTTACTAAAAGCCAGAAGCTTCATTAGATGTGTTGAGTGGCTAAACTGATGTAAGATTAAATTGGGATGAGGAAGGAAGGAGTGGGTGAGACAGTGATTGCAGGCTACAGGTAAAACAGATTACAGGTACCGGATTAATTAATAGTTGTCACATGTCATGTGTATGTGCTTTTTGAGAGAGGAGTTCAGCAATCTCTTATTTAACCATGCCAGTGAAGTTTCTTGTTTTCCAAAATGGTACTCCCATCTCTAATGGAATGTCCTGGAAGGTTGAAATGCTCTAGTATTAATTTATCCTTGTTTTGAGTTCTGAAGTTAATTTTGTCCATTAATCATTTTGTGCCAAGTTTGGTTTCTTTCAATTCAGAGAGGCATTATGCTGGAGGTAATAGAATATATCACATTAGAATATTGTTACTTTATGTTGGCAACTTTAAAATATCTGGATTTAATTTCCAAAATTTTGTATATTGAATCAAGACATAGTTGCTAAAGTTGAGAAACAATGCATTAGAGGAAAAGCACGTGGAGGAGCTTGACTGTATGTAAGTGGTGCAGCTTATGATGGCAACGATGGCTGTCCTAATTTTCCACATTCTTTGAAATGTGGAATATCCTGTTTGAAAAAACAGGATAATATTTTATTCAGAAAACAAATGTGGAATTTTGGAAACCCCCCTTCCTGGAGAATATTTTTGGGAATATTAAAAGAGGCAGAATATTATATTTCTCCAAAGAAGAAATAGGAAAAAATCTTAACAAAGGCAGAAAACAGCCCCAACCTTCCTGCCATAGGAAAATAACTTCAAACTAAGAAGCTTGAAGAGGCTGGCCTTTAGGAATGCAGATTTTGTATCTATTCAGAAAGTCTGGACCAGGCAGATCGTTTCCGGTTCCCGAAGGCGACAAACGTGCCCTGTGGGCTGTCTGCTGCTTGCTGTACCGGTGGGCTCCTTCGGGAGCACAAAAGACCTTGGGGGGGGTCTTTTGCCATAGGGATGGCTCGCTGGGATTGCCCAGCTGGCGGCGGCTGGCTGGGATGCCCCCAGCCTCGACCTAGGAGCTGGAGAGCAAAGGGGGGGGCGATCCTGCTTCTTCGCCGGATGGAGCTCGGAAGCAGAAATTACAATGAAAAGAGCATCTGAACGGCCAGAGGCAAAGGACACTCCCAAATCATTTGGACTATTGAGGAAGGATGGCAAGAAATCATTGTAAGTTCCAGTTCAATCTACTTTAAAAGGAAGATTGGAGGGGGGAATTTTTAATCCCCCCTTGTGCTAAGTGGCAAGCAGAAAATTTCTCTCCATTTGAATGGAGAGAGGAAAGGACTAACTTGCTATTTGAAGTAGCTATGGAAAAGAATTACATTGTATCACATTTGCAACAATTGTTTATGGAGTACCTTTAAGAAAAGAAAGTAAATGGAATGCAACTTTCTCCTAGGCGCTACTTGGAGTGTCCAAGCACGGGTTATCCTCAGCTTGCTGCCCATTAGACTGAGTTTGATTTTGTTGTGTAGCCATGCCTCCTGCTGCTGCAGAGGCTCAGTTCTAAAAAACTCAGTTGCCGTCTGGGGAGTCTCCAGTCCTTTGGCTTCAATCTGACCTCCCCAGCAGTGAGTTAGTGTAGCCTTCTTTGTTGTTTTTGTGTAGTTGTGTTAGCTAGTGCATTTCTTTCCGTTTTTTATTTTCTGGCTTCGTCGGAGCTGTTTTCATCGCGCGGAGCGGGCTGTTTAAACCCGGCTGTTAAAACCCTAAGCTTTTCTTGCGGAGCAGCCTGTCACCGGGAGAGCTTGCCAGCGGCTGCTGGCAAGCTTTTTGAGGGGCTAGGTAGGAAGCTAGGGTGCCCCAACCTTGCTATCGGGAGTTTTCCATCCCTGGGAAGCCTCTACTGAAGTTTCCCAGCCCGATATTGCCCCGGTGCCGGTTTGAATTTAGGCGGCCATTTGCAGAGGAAAAAAGGCGCGCGGTTTGAATCTGCTGCCTTTTTCAAGCCGCAGCCCATCTCCACCTTAGCAGATCACCGCTGCAACAGCCTTTGGGGTGATTCTCGTTCTGGGGCTCCCAGACGAGGTTCCCTGGGGCTGCAGAAGAGACCTTCCTCCAGCAGCTGCAGGGAGATTGGCGGATTGAGGTGCCATTCCCTGGTCTACTCCAGCGCAGATCCGCAACGCCTGAGACTTCGGTTTCTTAAATTGGTGCCAAAACCAGATTTCTGTTTCTCATTTACTTGAGTGTTTTAACTTGTCCCTTGGGTGATTCCCTGTTGGAATTTGAGGGTTTAAACTGGTTTTAATTGTTTGTTCTTGTTTTTTCAGCCACTCCATGGCTGATTCCAGTGAGCAAACAGGAGAGCCTGCTTCCAAGCGTAGCAAGACAAACCCTGCTGCCAAGGGCGATTCTGCACCCTGTCCTGACAAGGGGAAGAGGCCTGCTGTCAGAAAGGCCACCAAGGCTGATGAGAGACTGGCTGATAGGAGGCAGAAGATACTTGAACAACAGTTCCAGAAGGCTCTTTCTGCCTAGGACAAGACTGTACCAGATAAGGCTCCCCCTTCCCAACTGCCTCGTAGGGTGGTCCCCCCCGCCCCTGCTGGTGATGGGGACTTCGGCTTTTCCCCCAACCACTTGAGGGCATCCATTGCTTCCCCTGTTCCCTCAATGGAAGAGGAATTGGAGGAGGAAGTCTTAGATGAGGAAGTGTCCTCCATGGTGGGGGAGGGGGAGGAGGAGGAAGAGGAGGAGGTGGCCTCGGCCATCCCCACTCCAGCGGCCGCATCCCAGCCGGAAGAGCCCACCTTGCCTTCTGCTATGCAGGATGTGGTGTCTAGGGCCATTGCGCAGGGCATCACTGATTGCATGAAGCAGCTAGTGGCCACTCTGCCCCTTCTCTCTAAGCCTAAGCCCAGGACACCCAAGAGAGTGATTCCTGTCCCTGGGGGAGGGGCTTCCCCCACAGCCTCTTCTGCAGTTAGCGAGGCATCCGAGGGGGAGGAGGAGGAGGAGGTAGCTGCTCATGGGGCCCCCGATTTATCAGAAGACGAAAGTTCCACCCCTGAGGCCCCGACCTCCAAAGGGCTCTTTAATCCTATCATGTTCAAGGCGATCTTGACCAAGGCTAGAGCTTCGGCCGTACAGATGGGCCTACCGGCCCAATCTGATAAGACGACTTCTGACCAAGAGAATGCCGTTGTCATTGGTCCTGGGGATCCTGGGGCGGGTCTCTTTAGGGAGCCTACCCCTCCCCAGGAGTTGGTTCCGGCCCCCCAGCTGTTCCTCGACATCATTCAGCGCCAGTGGGTTCAGCCCGGGACCATGGCACATCCCAGCGGCACTGATAAGAAACTCTACACCGTGGAGGATGCTATGGAAAATATTCTTGCCCTCCCCCAGGTCGATGATCCAATTATCTCCTTGACCTCGACCTCGTCCCTTCCAACCGAGTTGGTGGGGGGGCTTAAGGCAGAGGACAGAAGGATGGAGAAGTCTTGCCATAAGACACATCAGGCTACTGCCTGGGCCATGAAGGCCTCGTCCTTGGCTTCATATTTTAGTAGGGCAGTGCTCTTCTGGCTCAGGAAGCTGTTGGCTTCTCTACCTGAGAGCGAAGTTAGGTCGCGGCAGAATGTGAATAAAATCATAGCCGCCGTTGAATATTCTTGTGATGCCTCACTTAGTTCCACCAAATTTTCTTCCAGGGCCTTAGCTTCGAATGTCACTTCGCGCCGCCTGCTGTGGCTCCGTCATTGGCAGGCGGACATGAAGGCGAAGTGGAAGCTGGCGTCGGCCCCCTTCAAGGGTGGCAAGCTCTTCGGCGAGGCCTTGGATTCCTTCTTAATCGAATCCAAGGATAAGCGGAAGATTCTGCCGGCTGTCACTAAGAAACAGGACCGCAAGAACCAGTCCTCCTTTCGCAGGCAGCCCTTTCGGTCTGCGGAGGCCCCTTCAACCTCCGGGGGGGGGGCTCCAGGACCTACCCCCAGAACCAGGATCGGTCCCAAGATAGGGCATCCTATAGAGACAGGTCCAAGTACCAGAACCAGCGTAGGCCCTTCAAGGGAGGTTTTGCCAACCACCCCTTCAAAAAGAACAAGTGACCGTCGGGGTACCCCTCCCATTGGGGGACGCCTGCAGCAGTATACGTCCCGGTGGGAGGAGACCACGATGGATGCTTGGGTCCTGAACGTGGTCGCCACGGCCTCACCCTCGACTTCCTGTCCCTTCCCCCGTGGAGGTTCATCCGCTGCCCTCCCCCCAGGTCCCCGCTCAAACAGCAGCTCATGAGGGCGGAGATCAACCATTTGTTGGATATTGCGGCCATAGAACAGGTACCGGAGGGTCAAGAGGGCAAGGGGTTTTACTCCATTCTCTTCCTGGTCCCCAAGTCATCGGGGGGGGGAGGTAAGAGCCATTCTGGACTTAAAGAAGCTGAACCAGTACCTGCAATACAAGCGCTTCAAGATGCAGTCCCTCCAGACCATCCTGGGCTGCATCCGTCAGGACGACTTCCTGACCTCGATCGACCTGAAGGAGGGGTATCTACACATACCCATCCACCCGGCGCATCGCAGGTACCTGAGGTTCCAGTTTGCCAATCAGCACTTCCAGTACAAGGCTCTGCCCTTCGGCCTGTCGTCGGCCCCCAGGACCTTTACGAAGGTCCTGGCAGTTGATGCTGCACATCTTCGGTCCCGGCCCGTGAGGTTGGTTTGCTACCTGGATGACATTCTGCTGATGTCGCCCTCCAGAAGCCAGGCCTAGCGGGATCTGGACTGCACCATTCGCACCCTAGAGGCCCACGGTTTCTCGGTGAACCTGGAGAAGAGTCACATGCAGCCCACTTTCTCGATCCTTCATTTGGGCGCCATCATCGATTCCAGGGTCTGCAAGGTCTTCCTCTCGCAGGAGCGCATCAACAGCATCGTGCGGTTGGTGAGTCAGGTACAAAGCTCCAAGCTGATCCCTCTTGTGACTCTTTCCCAGCTCCTGGGGAAGCTGATCTCGTGCATAGCCATAGTTCTCTGGGCTCGCCTGCATGCACGGGATCTACAATGGTTCCTGCTCCCGTACCAGAGATGCAAGATCAACAACTCCAGGTGGCAGGTAGCAGTTCCACCCCCGGTGCTTCGGTCTCTCAGGTGGTGGAGGTCACCCGCCCTGCACGAGGGGTCCCCCTTCAAGGAGCCCGACCGCATTACCATAACGACAGACGCCAGCCTCTATGGCTGGGGCGCTCATCTCCAGCACCATGTGGCTCAAGGCAGGTGGTCTCGACGGGAGCTCGCCCACAACATCAACTGGCTGGAGCTCTGGGTCGCCAGGTTGGCTCTGCGTCACTTCAGCAGCCTCATAGAGGGCTCTCATGTCCTTCTCCTGACGGACAACATTGCCACCAGAGCCTACGTGAATCATCAGGGCGGCACGCAGTCGAAGGCACTCATGACAGAGGCGGAGGCCTTGGGCAGATGGGCGGAGAGGCACCTCCTGTCCCTGAGGGCAGACCACATAGCAGGGGAGAAGAATGTGACGGCGGATTGGTTGAGCAGGACCACCATCAACACCTCGGAGTGGCAGCTCCACCCGGATCTCTTCCATCAGATCACCCAGAGGTTCGGTCTGCCCGTCCTGGACCTGTTCGTCAGCCTGCAGAACTCTCATCTACCGAGGTTCTTCTCCCGCTTCCAGTGCCCACAGGCAGAAGGGACAAACACCCTCCGATGTCGTTGGCCCGCAGGTCTGTTGTATGCCTTCCCTCCTCTTCCACTGCTCCCTCAGGTGGTCCGGAAAATCATCTCGGAAGAGGCGGACGTGATCCTGGTCGCCCCTCACTGGCCCAGAAGGTCTTGGTTCGCCGACCTGGTAGGCCTGTCGGTGGAGGTCTGGCGCATCCCTCCAGAGCAGGTCTCGCTCATTCAAGGGGCCATTCGCCACCCGGACCCTCAGTGCTTCCAACTAGCCGTCTGGCACTTGAGGGGGACATTCTGAGGCGGCATAACTACTCGGACAAGGTGATCAGTACGATCCAGGCCTCCAGGAGACCAGCTACTATTCGTATCTACGAAGCTACCTGGGCCACTTTCTCTGCTTGGTGCCGGGCGAGGCACATTTCTGCGACTACGGCTTCAATCCCTCAAATATTGGAATTCTTGCAAGAGGGCTTGGACAAAGGACTTGCCTCCAATACATTGAGGAGACAGGTAGCTGCCCTCGCTACCATCCTGTCACCGGAGGGATCTGTGTCACTCAGCAAGCACCCCAGGGTACGTAATTTTTTGAAAGAGGCTTCCAACATCTGCCCCCACACAGTCCATCGATACCCTACCTGGGACTTGCCCTTTGTTCTTCAGTCCTTGACTGAACCACCCTTCGAACCGTTACGTTCTGTCACTCTGCGCCACCTGACTTTCAAGACTGCTTTTCTAATAGCTATTACATCAGCGAGGAGAATTTCGGAGCTTTCAGCCCTCTCCATTAGGGAAGACTTATGTATGATCCATGCCAACAGAGTTGTCCTCAGACTGGACCCAACCTTCGTGCCTAAGGTCAACTCCTTGTTCCACAGAACTCAGGAGCTTGTCCTCCCTGACTTTTGCCCGCACCCTTCTCACCCCAGGGAACGCGTGTGGCATAAGTTGGATGTGCGCAGGGCCGTAAGAATCTATAAGAAGAGGACATCAGACTTTCGCAAGTCAGAATCCTTCTTTGTCTCCTTTCAGCCGACATCCATGGGACGGAAGGTCACGTCCTCCACGATCGGATGCTCGCTGCGTGCCTGCATTACACTTGCTTATGAGCATCGGTCCAGACCTGTCCCTCCCCGCATTACCGCTCATTCGACCAGGGGTGCGGCAACCACGGCTGCCCTGGCTACCCAGGCCCCCATTGACGAGATATGCAGAGTCGCTACGTGGTCCTCGCCTTTTCCATTTATTAGGCACTACAAGCTGGACATATTTGCATCCTCGGATGCCTCCTTTGGCAGACGTGTACTCCAGAGGGTCCTTGACCCTCCCAGTTCCCACTCCGACAATTCTTCCCACCCTGGGACTACATAGCGTTGGCATGTCCCATGCTTGGACACTCCAAGCAGCGCCTAGGAGAATGACCATTGGTCTTACCTGTGAAGGGTCTTTCTCTAGGCGCTGCAGAGTGTCCAACCCCACCCTGAACGTTGTGGGAACTGACTATTTGTTTCTTCGTGTTTTAAGACTAGAGCTATGTTCCTGTTTTTTTCTGCATGTTTCTGGTCTACCTTTGTTTTTTAGAACTGAGCCTCTGCAGCAGCAGGAGGCGTGGCTACACAACAAAATCAAACTCAGTCCAATGGGCAGCAAGCTGAGGATAACCCGTGCTTGGACACTCCGCAGCGCCTAGAGAAAGACCCTTCACATGTAAGATGTCATTTTCTTTTCTTCCTGTCGAATGGCGAGGCAAAATGGCTCCTCTTTGTTCTCTATTTGTAAGTCCCCTCTGTGAAGTTTCGTCATTCTGCAATCAACAATGAAGAAACTTTCCCTTTTAACATTCCTCCCAGAGGCTCCCAGATCTCTTCTAAATAGGTGGATTCCTGGATTCAGATTGTAAGAATTCTTTCTTTTCTTTTGTTTTTTTTTTCATCTTTAAAAGTGAACTTTTAAGATGGTCCCTCTGTTTGGATTCTCGGATACCTCAGACTCGTCTTGGCTGCTTGTTTTATCAACGCCATTTTTCCTTTCACCAACTGGCAAAATGACTTCCAAAAAGCCACCAACCGGAAAATCACTTTCTGCGCCCTCTTCAGCGGCTTCTAGTCCGACCACACAATCAAAGATTTCACAACTCCTGCTGAAGCAGCGCACTGAAGAGGGACCGCAGGAACAATCAGTTGCGGAGATGTTTCGCGAGATTATGAATAAGCTGACAGATTTAACACTTGAAATTAGAGAAACCAAAAGGGATACAACAGAAAATAAACAGAAAATTGCAAAATTGCAGGAGGAAATGGCTGAGATGGGGGGGGGGGAGGTAAGGAGATCCGAAGGGAGGGCTTAGAATTAGGAGCTCACATAACTAAGATTGAATTTGAAAGAATGTCTTTTTTCCTCAGGTTCCAGAACTTGCCAGAAGCAGAAGGTGAAGATCTTAAAGATATTATGAGTACAATTTTAGCAGAATATATCAAAAAAGAGAAAGATCAGCTCTGGTGGGATATGGACCTGGTTTATAGAATTAATTCAGCTTATGCTAGGATAAATAATGTACCAAGAGAAATACATGTTAAATTCCTTAGGAGATCCACAAGGGATGAGATATTAAGGGCCCAACGGGATGGAATTTTAAAATATCAGGACAAAGAAATAGCCATCTTGAAACAAATTCCGAAAAAGATTAGAGAGATCAGAAGGAAGTATTCCTTCTTGTCTAAGAAATTATATAAAAAAGGAATTTGGTTCAAGTGGTTATTGCCAGAAGGAATGTTGATATTCTGGGAAGGGGACAGGGTAAAAATCAAAACATTAACTGAGGCGGAGACGTTTATTAAAAAACATTCCTCCCAGTTGGGAGGGGAAGATGGGGAACAGAAGGAGCGACGGCCTCGCCTGGAGACAGGAGGGAAGAATCAATTGCGAAAAGACTTAGGTCTCAAAAATGATTTATTTGAAAACTTATTGTGATTGTTGATACACAAGAAAATGGCAAAGGGAAAGATGATTGATTATATGGAGCATAAGATTTAATTTGTTCTATATGCTTATCTTTTATTTTTAAAATTGTATATGTATGAAGGTTTTTTTGGGAGGGACATCGCCAAGGGCAGGGAAGATGTCAAAATGTTATTGCACCTTGTATCCTTTTTCCCTGTAAAAAATTTAAAAACCAATAAAATTCTTTTTAAAAAAAGAAGAAAGTCTGGACCAGCCTAATAATAGTAATAGTAATAACAACAACAACAATAACAACAACAGCAACTTTAATGGAAAAGTCAAAGAGTCAACGCAAAAGGAATACATCAGGAGGGTCCACAAAATATTAAAATCAAAGCTGAATGCTGGAAACATAATTAAAGCCATTAATACATGGGCAGTTCCAGTGATACGCTATTCAGCTGGAATCATCAACTGGACTTTGGCTGAACTGGAAAACCTGGACCAGAAAACATGCAAACTTTTGAATATGTATTACGCTTTACATCCACAAAGTTACATTGACAGGTTGTACCTGCCAAGAAAAATAGGGGGCATGGGGCTATTGCAAATCCATCAAACTATAGAAGAAGAAAAACAAAGTTTTAATGATTATGTGAACCAAAGTACAGAAAAATTGCTACAGGCTGTGAAAATGGAGAACAGCATAAAAATAACAGAAACAAATATAAGGAAAATATAAGCAGAATATAAGGAAAAATAGCTGGATGACAGATTAAATAGATGGAAAACCAAAACATTGCATGGACAGCACTTGAAAAACATTGAAGGAAAATGTGATGACAACTTGACATGGACATGGCTTTTTATATTGAAAAAGTTTTATTGGTTTTTACAATTTTCGAAAAGGGTAGGGTAAGGGATACAGAAACATATTAAGAACTTTCGCGTCGGGATTATTGGCCCTTCTAGGGCTTCATAATAAAACATTAAAAAAAACATTTTTCCAAAAGTACTACAAGGTGAAAATAAGTACAAAATTCCTAAATTCTCCATTCTATGCTAGCAGTCATGTACAAACATCCAGACATAAGGTTAAGCAAAATTAATAATAATAATAAAAAAAAGCAAAGTTATTTTTTCGATCTAAGTCTCTTGGCAATTGTATCTTCTTTTTCTCCTCCCTGGCCCCCAGCGGGCGGGGCCATGGCCCCCTTCGTCCCCCCTGGATCTTCCCCCAGGATAGAGGAATGTTTTTTAAGAAAGGCTTCCGCCTCAGCAACTGTTTTAATCCTCACTCTTCCTTCATCCCAGAACACCAACATCCCTTCCGGCATCACCCACTTGAACCAAATCCCGTGGTCATACAATTTTTTGGATAAGAAGGAAAATTTCCTTCTCACCTCCCTAATCTTTTTGGGAATCTGCCTCAAGATGGTGACTTCCTTTTGTTGGTAAATTAACAGCCCCCCTCTCTGCGCCTTCAAAATTCCCTCTCTAGTTGACCTTCTAACAAATTTAATATGTATCTCTCTGGGTACTTCATTTATCCTGGCATATGCTGAATTTATTCTGTAGACTAGGTCAATATCCCCCCTGATCTCATCTTTAGGTTTCTGTAAATATTCTGCTAAAATTGTGCTCATGAGATCAGGAAGGTATTCACCAGATTCTTCAGAAACATTCTGAAATCTTAAAAAATATGACATCCTTTCAAAATCCATCCTAGACATATGACCAGACAAATCTGCAATTTCATTGTTGACATTTTTAAGTTCTCCCTTTACTTTTCATCTTGGGTGAAAAGTAGAAATATCCAGGCTGATCGCCTTATAGCAAAATTCCATGCAGCAAATCCAAGCAAGCCTGGGGGAGGGACACATTCCCTAAGTTATACATCTGTACTCAAATTGCTTTGTTATACTCAGGTTGCTTTCAATTCAATTCAATTCAATTCAATTTATTAGATTTATAAACTGCTCCCTTTCCCCGAAGGGACTTTCAGGAAGTGAGGGGAGCCAGATGTCAACGTCTAAAGCGTTTCCATAACAACTATCAACTTGAGAAAGGAGGAGAATTCCATGCATACTTTTGGCTAGATTAAAGTCTCATATTCTTGTAACTGGGATGTGAATGTGCATGTCCAGAACCCTGCCATAACATCTTGTTGGAGAATGTAATTAATGACTTCAGGCAGAGGGGAGGGGACACAGGGGTAAAGTTCAGACGCCATTAAGTGGGATTCAGTTTAGGCTCCACAGAAGTAATGCTAAGATGTTGATCCTAATAAATGAATGGGTTTTGTTTGAACTCTGTCTCGACGGTCGTAAATTAATTAGGTAATCTCTTGGGAACTTCACACTGCATTTAAGAAGAATATTGGTCTGTAATTTTTTATTTCTTGTAAATCTGCATCTTCTTTTGATATAAGGGTAATATATGCTTCCATCCATGAATTTAGAACCTTTGCCTCTAACAAAAGTGCATTAAACATTTGTTGACTCAAAGTTTCTTGCAATTCTTTATATAGTTCAGCTGGTAGACCATCTGATCCAGGTGTGTTCCCATTTTTTGCCTTTTAATTGCTTCTGTTAACTGTATCATAGATATATGTTCATCTAGTGATGTTTTAACTTTTCTAAATATTGATTTATTTTTGCTTCTGATATTAACTCTTGCTCATTTAGCTACTTATAATAGTTCTGAATCACTTTTTTTTCTCTTCAATTTGGTAGCGAATTTCCCCTTCATTGTCCATTAATTTGTCTATCAATTTCTCTCTCTCTCTCTTTTTAACTTATACACCAGCCATCTTCCTGGTTTGTTAGCATTTTCAAAGAACTTTTGTTTAACACTTAATTTTGTGTGCTAATTCTTCTTTATCCATTAAACTCATTTTATGTTTCATTAAGTCCATTTGATTCTTTATTTTCTTTTTATAATTCTGTCTCTAAAGCCTTATATTCTTCTTCTAGTATTCTTTGATTTTGTTTCTTTTTTCTGTTCTGCTTCCATTTATGTGTTATAACTAATCGTCTGATATATGCTTTGGCTGTGTCCCATACATTTTGTAATGATGTTTCTTCTTTTCTTTTCTTTTTGAAGAAAAAAAATCTAGTTTTCTTTCCATAAATTGAATACATTCCTTTTGTTTTAATATTTCTTGATTCAATGTCCATCTCAATGTTCTTTTTTTCCTTTCCATATAACTTTTATTGGATTATGATCCTCCCAGTTGCTTGTTTCAATATTTATTTCTTTTACATTGGGTTTCAGTTCTGCTGTCATCCATATATCTATTCTTGACCAAGACATATGTCTGTTTGAGTTAAATGTATATTGGTTTTCTTTGGGATGCATTTCAGGCCAAACATCTTGAATAGTTAGTTCTTTCACTATTCTTGAAATGACCTTAGAAAGTGTTTTCCTTGCCTTTTTATTTACTTTTCTAGTTTTATAGCCCATTTCCGTATCCACAATTGCATTAAAGTCTCCCATGATACAAATATTTTCATGTTCCAATTCTGTTATTTTTGCATGGAGTTTTCTATACAAAACCCCTTGGTTGCTATTTGGTGCATATAACGCTACCAAAAGTATCAGTTTATTATTCATCATTATTTCCACCATCAAAATTCTTTCTTCCTCATCTATAAAAACCTGTTTGGCGTTTATTGTTTATTTTATACATAAAGCTATTCCCCTTTTCTTTTGTAGTGATAAAGCTGTATATAACTTCCCAATTTTAGGATATGTTTTTTTATGTTCACTTCTTGCAAACAAGTTATGTCTAATTTTAATTTTTCTAATTATGGATAATATTTTTCTTTTTTATCACCAAATTCAGTCCATTTATATTGATTGACATTAATTTAAGTTCTTCCATGGTTTTGTCACTCTGATTGTTCTTATCTCTCTTGGTTTTTTTGCTCTTGCCCCGTCTCTTAGCACTATTTCCTCCCAGTCTCTTTCATCTTCTTTTTCTTTTTGCATGTTCTTCTCTTCCATCCTTTCTTCTTGTCATCTTGGCTCTTCTTTATCACTTATTCTCATTTCCTCTTGTGGTCCAAAATATTGTTCGGAAAATTGTTCTGCTTTCTCTTTGGTATCCAATCTGTCTTTGCTCCATCCAAGTCACCAATATTCCCTCTAGAATCAGCCATCTGAAATTTACTCTGTGTTCAATTAGTTGTCTTGTTAAAAATTGGTATTCTCTCCTTATTTCTCTTACTCTCCTTGGAACTTGTTTTAATATTACAATTTCCTCTCCTTGCATTTTAAAGGTTAACCTCTTGCTTTTTGTAAAAATTCTGTCTTTTTTGCTTTTTTTGTAAATCTCACAGGGACCTCTCTAGGAAGTCTAAGTCTCACTGCATATCTGGTGTTAACTTTAATCTCATCAATATCTTCCAAAACTTTTCCTGGTCCATCTCTAGGGCTCCTGTCAGTAACTCTGCCATTATTTCTGCTAGATTTTCTCCTTTTTCCTTCCTCTATATTTTAAAATCACAGATAAAAGTCAGCCCTGTCTACTTTAAGTGAAATTATTATTCATTTTTTTATTTTTATCTGCTAGTGTCAGTCAGTCATCAATTTCATTCACTTTTTTCTCCCTGTGTTCAACTCCCCCCCCCCCTATTTTCTGTATATGTTGTTCAATATTTGCCATCATTTATTGGACTTTCTCTAATTTATCTTTTACTTTCTCTAATTTATCTTCTACTTTCTCTAATTTATCATCACTTTTCCTATTATTTCTTTGACTTCTTTAAAATCATAATGGATTTCATTTCTGTCCAGAGGGATTCGAGGCTGCTGATGAGGTTGTAGACTTAGCTTATGCTCTCTATCTCAATTTTCAGTTTCCAGTCACACAAACGTGTACCACCAATATTATTTCCAGTGGCCACTTCTCTTTATTTATTCAATTTCTCAAGGCTGTCTCTGCAGCTGCAACTGTGGCTCCCAAACTCCACTTCCAACTTCTGCCAGTAGATGTCACTCTGGCTCTGCTACTCTCTCTCCTAGCCTTCTCTTTCCGACAGTATATCCAATTCAGTCGGACTTCTGTTTCCGCTTTCTGGAGGCGACTGACGTGTTCCAGACATGTCCGCCACTTGTTTTCTCCAGCGGCGCCTTCGGGGGCATGGGGGCTCTTGTAGGGAGCCCCCACCGTAAGAGCGGCTTGCGGTGCAACCCCCACCTCGACAGCGGTCGGGGGGCCCGTTCCCGCTTCACTCCTTCGCTCCTAAGCCGGAGAACGAGATGCGGGGGGAAGCCTTCCTCTCACTGAAGGAATGCCGGAACAGCAGCTATTTTTTGATTGAAAAAAGTTTTATTGGTTTTAACATTTTTAAGAAGGAAAGGGGTAGGTAAGGTATTAGATAATATTTTAGAGCTTCCACATCGGGTTTGGTGACCGCCTCCGAATCTTCATACATGTTCCATTAGGAAATAATAAAAGGAAGGGGTACATACATTTTAAATCATAAATTTTCATATTATTTTATACATTCAACTAGTTTGTTCTAACATCCGTACAGGAATTACCATCATTAAAAAAGATAAAAAGTTATTTTTGCGATCTGAGCCTCTTTGCTATAGTCTCTTCCTCCTCCACCCCACCAGCAGGCGGACCCGTGGCCCCTCCCGTTCCCATCTCACCATCATCCAGGATTGAGGAATGTTTTTTAAGAAAATTCTCCGCCTCTTCTACTGTTTTGATTCTAACTCTTCCTCCCTCCCAGAATACCAGCATCCCTTCAGACATCAGCCACTTGAACCACACCCCCTTTTTAAATAATTTTTTAGTTAAGAAGGAATAATTCCTTCTTATATCTCATATTTTCTTTGGGATCTGCTTCAATATGGCCACCTCGTTTTGCTGATACATCTGAGGGCCCCCTCTTTGCGCTCTCAGTATCTCGTCCCTCGTTGACCTTCTTATAAATTTAATGTATATCTCTCTGGGTACATCATTTATTCTGGCAAATGCTGAATTAATTCTATAAATTAAATCAATGTCCCCCCAGATAAGTTCATTATCTTTTTTAGTATAATCCGCTAACATAGTAACCATTAACTCTTTTAAATTCTCATTAGGTAATTCTGGAACATTCTGAAATCTTAAAAAGAAAGACATGCGTTCAAACTAAATTTTAGACATTTGACCAGTAATATCTATAATTTCTTTCTTAAAGTCTTTTATCTCCTCCTTCATCTCAACTGCCCCCCCTTCTAGCCCCTCAATTTTTTGTTTATTATTTGTTATTCCTCTTTGCACCTCCAATAATTCCAATTTTGTACTTAAATTGTCGCATTTGTTGCATTTCATTCATTATATTTTGAAACATCTCCTCTACGTTTAATGGCTTAGGATCCTCTACTTCTGTTTCCCTCTGAAATAAGGCTGAGATCTTAGGTTGTGAGGATGGACTAGGCTTTGCAGATGTTGGAGCAGAGCTTGATTTCCCAATGGAGGTTTCTTCGATGCCATAATTAAAGTTTTTAATGTTGGTGTAAAGAGAAGAAAGGGAAAGAAAAAAAATGGCGCTGTTGGGCGGGCAGTCCGTGAAGTCCGAGACAAAAGCAGCTGTAGTTCAAATTAAATTCCAACGTCCAGAGAGAAAGTTACAAAAAAGGAAAAAACTTTCCAAACAAAGCAGAAGGTTTCCCAAGGGAGGAGAGCACTGAAAGACACCAGAGCAGGTCCTTTTTTATATATTTTAAAGTTAGTCTGATTTTGTTAAAATGAAGGAATGCTTATTTCCAAAGAGAAAAAGTTGCATCCTGGGAACAAAGAGAACACCATCTTTCCACCTTGCCGGCAGGGTGAAGAAAGCAAAAGTGAAAACAATCCATTTAAAATGTAGCAAGGCTCAGGATACATTGTCTGACAGCAATCCCTTATTTGGCAATAAGTTTCCGTTTTCAATAAATCCAAAGGATGTCACTTTCACTCTCTCCGCATCACGGGACTGTTTCTTTAATGCCGCTTTGGTTCCAGGGGGGTTGTTTCCAACTCCCCCCTATCTTCTCTTCCCTTAAAGTTGAATGCAAAAAGTCCAAATAAGGCACATACCATTTTTCTATTCCGGAGCCTCGGCGCAGCCATTCAGCCCCGGCATTTCAGCTCCTTATAAAAATCCTCCCTGTTCCAGCTCCTTCTGCGAAAGGGAAACTCCCCCTGTGAAAGTTCCTCAGCCCCTGGGGCGAAACGGGAGCAGCCCCCCCAACCGCCGTCGAGATGGGGGCCCTCACCGCAAGCCGCCCGTACGGAGGGGGGATTATGCCCGTCCCCCCTGCCCCCGAAGGCGCAGCTAAGGCAACACAGCGGCAGACGTGGAATCCACGTCTGTCCGCGTCCGAAGCCGGAAACTATCTCCCGGAACAGCAGCTATTGAAGTGTGGGCTGAAAAGCTGGAGCTGGAGGAGGCGCCAAGGCTCTGTTGCAATTGAGTGGCTTGTGAGTTTATTTTTTCAATTTTGATGCTTTCAATCTTTAAAGGGGAGAGTCTGCAAAAACCTCCCCTCGGAAATAAGCGGCACTTTAAAATGTTCCCCGGGCTCGGGGAGGCAGAGAAAGTAACATCTGATTATAACTATTGAAAAAGTGAAAGTATTACCATATATGGAATTGTGATGGAAACAATGTATCTGAGGCTTGTAGCAGCAGAAATGGATTGATACTAACTTCACGACCGCCAAAGAGGCGGAAAAATGGCGCTTCTTTGTTCTCAGCAAGAAACTTTCTCTTTTGAAAAGTGAACATTCCTTCAACTTAATAAGACTCTAAAATTTATATACAAGCCAACTCAAGTGACTCTTGGGATTTCTCCCATTGTGTGCCTTCTTTTTTATTGGATTGTATTTGTAGAAATTTCTCCCTGGATTTTATACAAGTTCTATTTTAAAATTGGACACAGAACTTTCCCTTTTCTTCGACCTCACGGATTGTCCACCCACCAGACGCCATCTTTTACACAAAAACTTAAAACTTTTACTATGGCAGCAAAAAAGCCTCCATCTGGCAAATCCTGGTCTGCACCAGCTTCTACAAAAGCCAGTCCTACTCCACAGCAAACTAAGATCACCACAATGTTACAAAAAGAAGCGACTGGAGAAGACACTCAACAATCATCAATTGAGGAAACTCTTCAAAATATAATGAAAGAAATAAAAGAAATATGCAGAGACATAATAAGTTCAAGGTTGGAGTTTCTGGAAACGCAGAGAGCATTAGCGGAAAATAAAAAAAAATTGATGGGCTGGAGGGGGGGCAGCCGAGGTGAGGGAGGAGGTGAGGGAAACACAAAAAGAAATTGTGGGTCTTACTGGTTATATGTCTAGAATGGATTTTGAAAGAATGTCTTATTTTTTAAGGTTTCAAAATGTTCCCGAGTCAGATTCAGAAAATTTAAAAGATTTAATGTCTACAATTTTAGCAGACTACACTAAAAAGAACAAAGAATATATCTGGGGGGGGGGGGACATTGACCTGATTTATAGAATTAATTAAGTATATGCCAGAATAAATGATGTACCCAGAGAGATACATGTTAAATTTGTAAAAAGGTCAACAAGGGATGAGATTCTGAGAGCACAGAGAGATGGCCCATTGATATATCAGCAGAAAGAAATTGTTATTTTGAAGCAGATTCCGAAAAAGATTCGTGAGATTAGAAGGAAATATTCCTTCTTATCCAAAAAGCTGTATAAAAAAGGGGTGTGGTTCAAATGGTCAATGCCTGAAGGAATGTTGATGTTCTGGGAGGGGGGAAGAGTAAGAATCAAAACAGTTGAAGAGGCGGAAGCCTTTTTTAAAAAACACTCTTCAATCCTGGAGGATGAAAATGGGGGAACGGGAGGGGCCATGGCCCCGCCCACTGGTGGAAAGGAAGAAGAAGACACAATAGCAAAAAGACTCAGATCACAAAAATGATTTTTTTTATACATTGTAATTCCTAACGGATGCTAATAGAAACAAATGATTGATTACATATCGAATTTATGATATGACATGTATGTATCTCTTTCCACCTTATATTGAAAAATTTTGTATGAAGTCTTGGAGGCGGCCACCACCTCCGACATGGAAGCCCTAAAATATTTCTATGTATATCCTATATACCCTTTTTCCCTTTAAAAATTTGTAAAACCAATAAAATTATTGTTACAAAAAACATTCAATTCAGTCTTTGATTTTTAAACAAAAATAAAATAAAATAAAATAGGAACAGAAGGCAATTCAGCTTATCCATGCGTTGTGAAAGTTCAATACTTTTTTACAATCCAGTAATACATTTGGGATAGCCAGTCCAGCTTTTAATATAAGCTATTTTCACTTTCTAAAAGTTCCTCCAATCTCACTTCCTGTTTTAAGAATGGCTTGTAAAAGCTCTTCTCGCCACTGCACAGGGCGGGTGGGAAAAGAAAACAAAGCCACCCCCTTCTTGGAATCCTACTTCCACTAGCTAATTTCCAGAGGGACTCTTAACACTGTTTCCAATTTTTAAAAATGTAGGTTAAAAATCTCTCACCTAGATCAATCACACTGACAGTCTCTCTCTTTAATGCTTCCTTTCTGTGGCTGCCCTAGCTTCAGTCCAGCACGTGATGGCTTTCATTTCCATTCTGTCGGGTTTGAGTGCCTTATCTGGGACGATCAGGGAGTTTGTGGGCTCTCTAGGACCCACAGAATGGACTCTCTTCTTCTCTACTCCTCCGAGGTCTAAATAGACCGTTCCAGCAGTATGATTCAACGCTATCCCCAGGAGCTCCTAAGGGATATGCTGTATTGCCATGGTGCTAGCCATGCCCTCCCTAAAGTTCCATTTCTTCAGCCATGTGAGTCACAGGATTAGTGGCCATTCCCTTCCAGGGGCTACTATGAAGGTTAAAGTCTCATTGTGGCATCCTAGATTTATTTGCAAGGGTTTGGTGGCAAAGGTTCCTCATCCCCCCTCCCACTACCGACCCATTGAGTTGGCAGAATGCATTGGGGATTTTTAGCTTCCTCAAGTAGATCCCCAGTCTTCCTACCAGGGTGGAGCTAATTAAGCATCAGGTGAACCCTGAGTCCAGCAGAGCTGATACTTTCTCCCCCTTGGTCACCAGAATTTGCATCTCATTCGGTGCAGGATTTTGACAAACCCAAAATGGCCTGCAGATTTTGAGTCATGGCAATTCTGCAGGATCAGGGGTCTCTGGCTTTTGGGCACATAGAGTTTCCCACTGAACCAAGCAAGGCCATATCATAGTCCTCCTTGTGTCCATGAACCATTCGTCTTCTCCCAAAGCCTCCTTTAGAGTTTGGTTCAAATTGTTAGGCAGGACCATACTTGCTTTCTTGTGACTTCTTGTGATGGTGGGAGTTACTATCTGATGCAAGGGGCTCACCACTTGTTTCTTTAGTGCTGTTGTACTTAGTCAAGCGAGAGAGGGCATCAGCTTTCCTCTGGGCAAATACTTCAATGTGAAGTTGAACTGATTGAAATAGTACACCTATTGGGCTTGTTTGACCGAGAGCCTTCAGAGGTTTTTTTTAGTGCCTTTATGTTCATATGGTCTGTTCACACCTCAAATGGGGTCTTACTGCCCTCCAGGAAATGTCTTCATGTAAGTAGGACTCATTTCACAGTATAGGCCTCCTCCTCCCACACTGCCCACCTGTGCTCAGTAGTGGACAGGTTTTTTGGAAGTGTAGTTGCAAGTTTGCAACTACAAAAGGACCCTGTGGATCCTTTTGGAGAAGGACCACTCCAAAGACGACATCGCTGGCATTAGCCTGAATGAAAAAAAATGGCTGTTGAGATTAGGGTGTTTGAAGATGGGTTGGGCGGCAAACAAGATTTTGCATTTTTCAAATGCTGCCTAGCACTCCATGTCCACTTGAGAGGTTGTCCTGCTTTGGGTTTCCCTTTTCTCTTGTTCTTGAGCAAGTCTGTTAATGGGAGGGCAATCTGAGCAAAAGTAGGGATATATTGCCTATAGAAGCTTGCAAAACCCAGTTGGGCCTTCTCTCCTGCACTGGAAACATCTGGTTGAACCCTGTCAGCTCACCCCCTGTCAGCTCAGCTATGGGAGGCCCTTCTTTCTGGCAACTTGTGGTGTTCTGGGGTGTTTGTGTGTGTCATGAAACATCTCACTCCAGGATATACCACTCTTGGAAGGTTCTTGGTGAACCTTCCAAGAGTGGTATAGGCAGATGTACAACACATCTGTTTAACCCACTTTGGAAGTAGTCAATGAGCATCTCCTCTGGCCAGTCCACTAGCTTGCTGGCCAAGCTGCAGAACTCAAGGATGTAAGCAGTAACAGGCTGCTTGCCCTGCTTGTTGGATCGAGTTCTTGCTTGTCTGCTAGCAGATCCTCAAATCCCTGTCTCAGTGTGTGTCAACCCAGAAGCTGACCTGATCAAGGCCATTTTGAGGCTTCAGTCTTTCCACACTGGAGTGAGGGATCACTATTGCATGGGCAGAATTTGAACTCTCCCCTACTGAGAAAGCCTATTTGACTGCTGTAGAAAAGGGGGGGAAATAGAGATAGCTAGGATTTGTAGCCAAAGCATAATACTTTCTCCTAGGAACAAAGGACATTCCCACAGGTGATCAGAGAGAGGAGGAGCCAAAATGGAAGGATGTGAGAATACTGGGGTCTGACAATTCCTGAGACTGGAACATGATGCCTTTGTCTCGAAGCCAATCATTGACCAGGTTCCCAGAGAGGTTTGAGCAGCTTGAAGTGGAAAGTTATGCACCACAGTCCTAGCCTCCTCAAATGAGATGGAGTTTAACCAGGGGTGGGTTTCTCAGGGTTCGGGTGGGATCGCGCGAACCCTTTCGTGAAAATTCCCGATCCCAAGCGATCCGCTTGGACCGGTGGACCCGGAAGTAAGTAGTCCCCGTTCCCCTCCCCCGCTCCCAGCGCCGGAAGGCCGCGCCCGGCGGGAACCTGCAGCGGCCGAAGCAGCTCGGGCAGCTGCCCACGCCGGCCAATGGCGAGCCGCGGTCCGGGGGCGGGGTTGGCCACCCGCAGGCGGGGCAGGGGGCTGGCCCGCCGGGGAGGGGCGCCCCAGGTCGGCTCCCGGGTCAGCACCTCCACCGGCCGGCGGCGGGGACGGACGGACAGGTACCGCGAGAGCGGCCCGAGGGAAGGAGGAGCAGGCAGGCAGGCAGGCGCCGAGCTGCCTCCCGCCTGCCCCGTGGCTTCAGGACAGGTCCTGGGCAGGCTGAGTCGGGCCTCACCATCCCTGCCCCCCCCCGTCTTCCCCGATGGCGTCTGGAGTGATCGGGCCGTGCAGAAACTCCTGCGCCGCTGCCCTCCGTTCCCCGCTGCCCTCCGTGTGCCGTTGGGGCGGGGATGGTGAGGCCCGACTCAGCCTGCCCAGGACCTGTCCTGAAGCCACGGGGCAGGCGGGAGGCGGCCTGCCTGCTCCTCCTTCCCTCGGGCCGCCCTCGCGGTACCTGTCCATCCGACCCCGCCGCCGGCCGGTGGAGGTGCTGACCCGGGAGCCGACCTGGGGCGCCCCTCCCCGGCGGGCCAGCCCCCTGCCCCGCCTGCGGGTGGCCAACCCCGCCCCCGGACCGTGGCTCGCCATTGGCCGGCGTGCGCAGCTGCCCGAGCTGCTTCGGCCGCTGCAGGTTCCCGCCGGGCGCGGCCTTCCGGCGCTGGAAGCGGGGGAGGGGAGGGGAACGGGGACTACGGGGCTCACCCCGCCCCCGCCGGCCAAACCTACCGGCCTGCCGAAGCAGCAGAAGCCGCAGAGCGGCAGAGCGAAGCGCCGAGGGGGCGGCTGCATCCGGAAACCGGGCAACCTCGGGGGCCGAGGTGAGCCGGTGAAGCGGGGCGATGCAGGCGGAGGACTGGGAGGCGCGGGAGCTGGGCTGCCTGAGACGGCGGGCGGGAGGGGAGGAGGGAGAGAAAGAGCCACAGAGAGAGAGAGTCAGACAGACACAGAGAATGACAGAAAGAGACAGAAAGGGAAGGAGGGAGGGAGGGAGAGAGAGATAAAGAGCCACAGAGAGAGAGAGTCAGACAGACACAGAGAATGACAGAAAGAGACAGAAAGGGAAGGAGGGAGGGAGAGAGAGATAAAGAGCCACAGAGAGAGAGAGTCAGACAGACACAGAGAATGATAGAAAGAGACAGAGAGGGAGGGAGGGAGAGATAAAGAGCCACAGTGAGAGACAGACAGACTCAGAGAGAGAGACAGAGAGAAAGAGAAAGAAGGGAAGAAAGAAAAGAAAGAAAAAGAAAGTGGGACAGAGATGAAAGAGAAATTATGACCACAATTAAGGCCAAAATTTTGGTTGCTAAGCAAGACCGTTGTTAAGTGAATTCCACCACATTTTCCTAGTTGGCCACGCCCACCCGGTCACATGACTGCAGAGCCACTCCCACAAAGCAGGCCACACCCACAGAACCTGTTCCAAAAATTTTGAAACCCACCCCTGAGTTTAACACAACCCATGCTCACTTTTCCTGCCCCAGGACCTGCCAGTGGAACTACCATGGCATCAACCCCTTTTTTGTCTTTCTGTCCTTAATGGCTATTCCATAGAAAGAACTAGTGGAAGAATCTTGAATGAAAGATAATTTCTAATCCCTACTCATTAAATCCCAAAATAAGCCAAGATCATTGACTTATTTTTTAATTGAGAAGAAAACTATATTTTGTAATAGATTCATGCCTCATAGTCATCTTTTACTTGAGTATGTACTGTGTACTAAATCATACATTTTATAAAAAAAAATACAGTAAAGTAAATAGTTGAATATAGGTCTGTGGTGGCGAACCTATGGTACACGTGCCAGAGGTGGCACACAGAGCCCTCTGTAGGCACACGGGCTGTCACCAACTGGTCTTTGTGGGCACTGGAGTGCCAGAAAACAGGCCAGAAAATGCCCAAAAAACAGGCTGTTTTGGGGGGCGTTTTCATACCATTCCTGGGCTGTTTTCAGGGCATTTGGGGGAGGCATTTTCCAGGGTGTTTTCAGGCTGTTTCTTGGGCTGTTTTCAGGACATTTTTCAGACCACTTCAAGCCTTTTTGGGGGCCATTTTCAGGACATTTTTCAAGCTGGTTTTGGCCCCAAAAACAGGCTGGAAAACGCCTCCCAAAGCAGTCTGGAAACGCCCCCCAAAAACAGCAAAAAAAAAGGCATGTGCACACTGGCCAGCTGGTCTTTGGGTTTCTGGCACTGTGGCATGGCCACATGCGCACACATGCATGCACATTCCAGTTTGGCCACTCTGCCGAAAAGGTTCACCATCACTGATATAGGTGCTCTCTTCCTTAGCGAGCAGCTAAAAGTCAAGAGTACATGCCAAATTTCAGGTTTGTAGGCTTTATGGTTCTGGAGATTATATATATATATAATCTCCGGAGATTTTATATATATATATATATATATATATAAAATTTATATATATATATATATATTTTATATATATATATATATATATATATATATATATATATATATATATATATATATATATATATATATATATATATATATATATATATATATATATATATATATATATATATATATATATATATATATATATATATATATATATATATATATATATAATCTCCAGAACCCTCCCTCCCTCCCTCCCTCCCTCCATATATATATATATATATATATATATATATATATATATATATATATATATATATATATAATCTCCAGAACCATCCCTCCAGAACCCTCCCTCCCTCCCTCCCTCCCTCCATATATATATATATATATATATATATATATATATATATATATATATATATATATATATATATATATATATATATATATATATATATATATATATATGGAGGGAGGGAGGGAGGGAGGGAGGGAGGGAGGGAGGGAGGGAGAGATTCACAAGGATTTTACTTCTGTTAATTAAACTTTCCTTGGGTAAAAGAGCAGCTGAGTCACTACTACATAGGTGAAGCAATCTCAAAACCTCTGAAACACGACGCCCCCATCCAAAAAAATCTGTATGGCTGCCACTTTATACTTTTTGATAAGGGCATGAAAAACTGATTGGTCCCCAAGGCCATGGATTAAGATGGATGAAGGAGATGTATTTTTTGTCCATGATTTTATACATAGTAATCCAATCTTACTTTGTTTTGTATTATGTTTTTATTGTTTAATCTGCCAGACTTGGTTTGGAGTTACATGGCACTGAAATTTAAATTAATTAATTAACTAACACCTCAAGATAAAGGGATAATTGTAAATTATCTGTAAAAAAGATTCAAATTAAACATCCTGTTTTTAAAAAAAATTATGAACTAGGGAAAACTGAAGTTTACAATTGTATTAAAGACCTAAACTCTAATTGTTAAAAAAATGAATTATATCCGTGATGGCAAACTTATGACTGTCAGGCCTGCAGCGATGTTCTTTTTTGATCTTTGGCCTGCCACACTTCATTTCTACTACATTGTTTTCTATACTGGGGAATAGGGAGGGGAGATAGCACAGAGTAGAATGTTATGTAGCCAAAATAAAATTCCTTTCTAGGTTGCCAAGGTCATCCTTTGTCTTGGTACCTTCTCCTGACTGGAACTAGATGGGTGGAACTGCCAGCATGGCAGTGGAAGATTGGACCATGTGATGGACTTGTGGATGTGGGGGCAAGATCATGAACTTTAACTTGGGTGGGGAAAACAGAAGCTTCAGATTTGGGTTTTCCCAGATGTGCCAGCATGGCTCTCTTAATAAATTGGAACTTTGAGCAGTACTTTGTCTTGGACTCTGATTTAATTTTGGATACTATCTGGAACACTGATATTAACCTGAATCTCCCTTAAAATACTTCACCAGCTACCCCAGGAGTTGGGGCATTGTTCAGGGTTCTGATTCCAAGCACTAACCTGAACTTGGGCAGTGCAAAATCTCAGTGAAGATGGAGGAGGAAAAAAAAGCCACGGGGAAAGCAGCAGATGACGGATCGCCTAGCCCCGGGTCCAAGGTAGGGGCGGTGGGGTAGCGGTCATTATCAAGGAAGGTCTTGAGCCAAGAGAGACCATTGTGCCACAGACTTCCGGTTGCGAGTCCCTCTGCGTGAAGTGGGGCCTAGGGAGGCAGTTGGGCTTGCTGGTTATATACCTGGCTCCTCGCTATGTAGCAGCAGCCCTGCCCGAGCTCCTGGAGGTGATCGCTACGGTGGCAGTGGAGACCCCCAGACTTATAGTCATGGGGGACTTTAATCTGCCATCGTTGGGCGAATCATCCGAGGTAGCTCGGGGGTTCATGGCTTCCATGACGGCCATGGACCTGACCCAACTAATTCAAGGCCCCACCCACGAAGGTGGACACACACCGGACCTCATTTTTGTCTCAGGCCAATGGAAGAGTGATCTGGGTATAGGGGACATAGTCATCACACCCTTGTCATGGTCGGATCACTCACTTCTCCGGCTCGACTTTCCGACCGCTGCTCCCCTCCGCGAGGAGGCAGTGCCAGAACCACCTATCTGGTTCCGCCCCAGGCGCCTGATGGACCCGGATGGGTTCCAGATGGCGCTTGGGCCACTTCCTGTACCCCTGACCCGCGCCCCGATGGAGGACCTCGTGGCCGCATGGAATATTGCGACCACGGGAGCCTTGGATCAGGTCGCGCCCTTGCGGCCTCTCTTGCGGCGCCGAGCCGCCCCGGCTCCTTGGTTTACCGAGGAGCTGAGGGCGATGAAACGCCGCAAGAGATGCCTAGAGGGAAGATGGAGGGCTACTCGCTCTGAATCTGACCGGACACAGGTAAGAGCCCATTTACGGACTTACATTGTGGCGCTGAGAGTGGCCAAACGCCATCATTGTGCTACTCTCATAGCATCCGCAGAAAACCGCCCTGCCGCCCTGTTTAGGCTGACCCGTTCCCTCCTTCAACAGAGGGTGCGGGAAGCCCCGCTACAGGGTAGAGCAGAGGAATTTGTGACTTTTCTGCAGGACAAAACCGCTCAGATACAGAACGAGTTAGCCCCCATTCTTGGTCCAGTGGGGTGCCACGAGGCCGATCTTGTTTGGGAGGAATTTGATTCCGTTGCTTCCGAGGATATGGACAGGCTACGTGGGCGACTGCGAGCCACCACATGTTTATTGGACCCGTGCCCCTCCTGGCTTGTACTGGCATCCTGGGAGGTGACACGAGGCTGGCTCCAAGAGGTTGTCAACGCTTCTTTGAGTGAGGGTTCCTTGCCTGCTTCCCTAAAAGAGGCTATGGTGAGGCCCCTCCTTAAGAAGCCCTCTTTGGATCCAGCTCTTTTAACCAACTATCGTCCCGTCTCCAACCTTCCCTTTTTGGCGAAGGTTGTTGAGAGTGTGGTGGCACAACAGTTTCCCCGTCACCTGGAGGAAGTTGATTATCTAGACCCGCGCCAGTCCGGCTTTCGGCCCGGGCATAGCACCGAGACGGCATTGGTCGCGTTGGTGGATGATCTCTGGAGGGCCAGAGATGGGGGTTGTTCCTCCATCCTGGTCCTATTAGACCTCTCGGCGGCTTTCGATACCATCGACCATGGTATCCTATTGCATCGGCTGGGGGGGTTGGGGGTGGGAGGCACCGTTTTACGGTGGTTCTCCTCCTACCTCTCTGGCCGATCGCAATTTGTGTTGGCAGGGGAGCAGAGGTCGACCCCGAGACCCCTCACATGTGGGGTGCCTCAGGGGTCGGTCCTCTCGCCTCTCCTGTTTAATGCATACATGAAGCCGCTGGGTGAGATCATCCGTGGTTTTGGGGTAGAGTACCATCTATACGCTGATGATACTCAGCTGTATATATCTACCCCAAACCACCCCAACGATGCCGTAGCGGTGATGTGCCAGTGCCTGGAAGCCGTGCGGATCTGGATGGGAAGCAACGGACTCAGGCTCAACCCGACCAAGACCGAGTGGCTGTGGTTTCCGGCTGCCCGATTCAACCAGCTTTCTCCAATGCTGGCCATAGGGGGCGAACATCTTGCCCCTGTGGATGGGGCGCGCAATTTGGGTGTCCTCCTGGATACCCGGCTGTCTATGGAAGAGCAAGTGACAGCCGTGGCCAGGAGGGCGTTTTACCAGGTTCGCCTGGTCCGCCAATTGCGCCCCCTATTGGATCGGGACGCCCTTCGCACAGTCACTCATGCCCTCGTGACATCCCGACTGGACTATTGTAACTCCCTCTACATGGGGCTCCCCTTGAAGTGCACCCGGAGGCTTCAGTTAGTTCAGAATGCAGCCGCGCGAGCAATCATGGGAACCACTAGGTTTACCCACATTACACCGCTCTTGCGCGAGCTGCACTGGCTGCCTGTCGTCTTCCGGGTGCGCTTCAAGGTGTTAACTATCATCTTTAAAGCGCTCCATGGCTCGGGACCTAGCTACCTGCAGGATCGGATCCTGCCTCACACATCCTCACGGCCGATTCGCTCCCACAGAGAGGGACTTCTCCGGGTGCCGTCCACTAGACTTTGTCAGCGGGCGACGCCCAGGGGAAGGGCTCTCTCTGTGGCGGGCCCGGCCCTCTGGAACGACCTTCCCCCCGATATTAGAACGACCACGGACCTCCGCTCCTTCCGCTTGAAATTGAAGACTCATCTTTTCCGCCTGGCCGGCCTAGGGTAGTCTCTCTCTCTATGGGTTTTAAATGTATGGGGATTTTTAGTTAATGGGATTTTAGCACAGGAATTAATTTAATCTGTTTTAATTTTGTATGTATGTTGTATATTTATTGTTTTTATTTCCCCTGTGCACCGCCCCGAGTCCCTGTGGGGAGAGGGAGCGGTCAATAAATTTGGCTATTTATTTATTTATTTATTTTATCTATGTTGAGACCATTTACGTGCCTTCTAAAGCTGTGGTCGAGGTAGCAGGGGCTGCAGGAAGAGAATGCCAGCTGGTGGCCAGGAGCAAAGAACTGGCCCCTAAACCTTCCTTACAGAGGGAGAGACAGGGATAGGAGAGGATCAATGGGGCTAGCCTGAGGAAGAGAAGGGCGATAGGAGAGGAGAGACTTCTGTGGGGCAAGCCTGAGGAGAGAAGGGGAGGAGAGGGAGGAGAGGCTGGTTGTAACTACTCATTAATTTTCAAGCTGTAAGTGTCGATTTATCAAGCCCAATCACATAGTTTCGTAGTGGAGCACGGGTATTCAATTAGTATGCATATATTCCTCATTTTAAAAAAAGGTTACTGGAAGAGACAAAAACTTAAAATTTGAACATAAGCATTCATTGCATAAGGGGGAAGGGTGTTTTTGTTTTATGTTTTTGTCTTCCTACTGTTAAAAACTTATTTCTTTTTTATGGAATTGGGTTGCTACAGTCATAGTGTATTCACAGTGGTATATACCTTCAGTATGCAGCTGATGACTTCTTTCTATTCTGTTGCAGAAATACATGGTGAGGGTTGTTTCAACTATGGCTCAATTCTATTATAAGAGAAGCATCAATGCCCCTTACAGAGATCGCATCCCTCTTCGCATCGTACGGGCAGAATCTGAACTCTCCCCTGCTGAGAAAGCCTATTTGAATGCTGTAGAAAAAGGAGATTATGCCAGTGTGAAGCAAGCCTTGGAAGAAGCAGAAATTTATTTCAAGATCAATATTAATTGCATTGATCCTCTTGGAAGAACAGCTCTTCTCATTGCAATAGAAAATGAAAATGTGGAGTTCATAGAGTTGCTCTTGAGCTTTAATGTCTATGTTGGAGATGCTCTGTTACATGCCATAAGGAAAGAGGTGGTTGGTGCAGTTGAGCTACTCCTCAATCACAAGAAGCCCAGCGGGGAGAAACAGGTATCTGGGGAAGCTACCAGTTTATGAGTGAGCATTCACTTCTGTCAACTATTCCAAAGAAATATCTAATAGAATCAGTAGGTCTTTGGCCTAAGATCAAGTGTGTGAATTAGTAGGTTTGATTGTGACAGTAACTCATGAAGGTTAAAAATGTGGAGTATGCATATGAAAGATTCAGTACTGTTTTATTATGCTGCTTCTTTGTCTTGATAATTATTTCCTTAAGTTCATAACCCCCAATGTGGCTAAGAGAAGCATATAAAGAAAGAAAACTGACATGGAAAAATTATAACTTTAAATTCTGACTTTAAAGAAAATTGTTCTTCCCAAGTTAGCTTAATCAGAATAGAGCTGGAAGGGACTTTGGAGGTCTTCTAGTCCAGCCCCCTGTTCAAGCAAAAGATCTTATACCATTTCAGACAAGTCTGAAGAGTCCAATCTCTTCTTAAAAATCTCCAGTGATGAAGCACCCACAATGTCTAAAGGCAAATTGTTCCATAGGTTAATTGTCCTCACTGTTAGGAAATTTATCCTCAAATCCAGGTTGCTTCTCTCCTTGATTACAGTAGATTCCACCCATTCTTTCTTGTCTTGCCTTCTGGTGCTTTGGAAAATAAATTGTTAAAAGCAAGGCAAGGAGGTAGATCTGGAGTTGAATTATTCTAAATAATATGGATGAAATTACATATAATGCCAAATCATTGTTTTATTCTGGTTTGTAGGCAAACTCAACTCAGTGGAATTATGTAAAAACAAACTATGGTTTATGACAACCATAAATGAAAATTCTTAGCTCTGCTTTTTGTGTGTAATAATGAAAGTGTGTTCACAGTCTCAAGAAACAGATGCTTCTGTTAACAATGTCTATTAGTGTGTTGCAAGCTGTGTATAAGCAGATAATTTATTCTCAAGTTATGGAGGGTCTCTAGATTTGAACTTTGAAAGCAGTAGAACAGCATTGTTCCACTTCCATAGTCATCGAATTGAGTGCCTACTACACTTCCCCATTGACAGCTTGTCAGAAGCCAGCAGTGATTATCACAAAGGGCAATCATGTGACCACAGGGTGCTGCATCCATCATAATTGTGCACCAACTGCCAAGCACCTGAATCGCAATAACATTATTGCAGATGCTGTGATGGCCACAATTCCAAGGAATCATATATCTCCTTGTTCAGCATAAATCTCCTTGTCTTAAATTTGAACAGTCAATGAATAAGTTGATGCAAAGTGAAGGTTATCTTTATTTAGATGTATCAAAAATGTTTAGTTAAACATTTCGTATAGATGTTCTCTTTGTTAGAAGAAAGATAAAATCAAATTAGGAAAGCATTTTAAATGGATTAATATGAAATATGTAAATATGCATTTCATGCAGCATTCAGATGGATATTTACTGCATCCTAGTGTCTCACCTATTGGTGCAAATCTCTAGATAATCACTGGATAGTGACAAAACATACAGAAAATTCAGTTTCCCTGTTATCATCCACTGGTTGTCTAGATATTTACTTTTTTTTTTTTTTATTGAAATTTTTATAGTCTTTTACAATATTTCACCCAGTGCTGTACAAAACAAAAGGAAGAGTTGGTTTCAAGTATCTTCTATTATCTTTAAGATCTCCAAAATCCACGTTCTCTCGGTACAGGCGTCGAGACGTCCAAAGTTCCAAGTGCATAGTCCACAAATGGCTTCCAAGTCTTCCAAAAAATATCTTTTTTATAAACCCCCTCTCTAAATTTAATATCGCACGTCATTTTATCATTTAAGGCTAATTTCCACATTTCACAGTACCATTCTTCTATTTTAATATTTACCTCTATTTTCCAATATCTTGCTATTACAATTCTACCCATTATAATCATAATTCTAATCAATTCTTTCTCATGTTTTGTTAACTCTGGTTCATTAATTATCAATAACAATATAGTTTCTGATCTCAATATTATTATTCTTTTCGTCATTTCACACATCGTTCTTTCTAATTGCTGCCAAAACTTTTTAATTTTCCCACATTTATACCACATATGTTCATAAGTTCCCAATTCCGTATTACATCTCCAACATTTATCACTCATTTTTTTATCTATCAATGATAATCTTAATGGGGTCCAATACTATTTCCAAACAACCTTAAAATTATGTTCTTTAATCCTTATAGACAAAGTCCTCATGATCCGACTCTTCCAATTCTCATTCCAATCCAAATCCAATATTTTAATCTTAAGGTCTTCCTCCCAATTCCTTTTCATTACCATTTGTGGATTTCCATCGAAGTTTATAATCTTATATATCTTACTAACGAGTCCTTTTAACCCAGTTTCATCCTTAATAATTTGAGATACTAAACTTTCAAATTTAGTTTTACTTCTATCTATTTTACATATTCCCCTTACTTTCGTGGTCCATTTTTCTACCTGTATTTTTTCAAACCAATTTAACTCCAATTTTTGAATTACTTTTTTTTTCCTACTCTCAATTCCTAGAGCTCTTAACCAATTTACTATATATCCTATATTTTCATCCTCAATTACTTTATCCCGACTTATATTAGTTTTAATCGGCCAACTTTCAGTTGTCTTCCCCAAGAAGGCTATATCCGGTATCAGTTTTTTAACAAATTTATTCCAAATTTTACTCAGCCCCTTTAACCAATAACTATTAATTGCCTTTTTTGTTTTTGCTCTATCTAAAAACCATATAGACCCAAATCTCTTAATATCTTTTAACTCCAGATCTCCCCAATGACCATCTCCACCTTTAAGTATTTTTATCACGGTTCTGATATTATACGCCCGATAATAATTAAGTAGATTGGGAATTCCCAATCCACCTTCTTTTTGATTTTGATACCACATTTTCTTCATTAGTCTTGGTCTTTTCCCACCATTACAAAATTTATCTAATTTCTTCTGATATTCTTCTATATCTTTCTCTGTCAAATTTAATGGTAGCATCTCAAATAAAAAATTAAACTTTGGTAACAACATCATTTTACACATTGCAATTCTGCCAAACCAAGACAACTTTATCTCTTTATATTTATCTATCTTTTTCTCTACTTCCTTCAGCATCACCTCATAATTAATTTTTTTTAATTCTCTAACTTTAAGTGAAAGTGTTATCCCCAAGTATTTCAATGTATTCTTAACTCTTATCCCAAATTGTTCTTGCATACTCTCCCACTCCTTACCATCTTTATTCATTAATAATTCAGATTTTGACCAATTTACCTTTAAACCTGTCATTTCTTCAAATTCTATCAAATGTTTATTTATCCTCTTTAAATCTTTCTCTATATCTTTCAAAATAATCAAGGTATCATCCGCATACAAATTTATCTTATATCCCTTGTAGCCTTCCAACTCTTCATCTGCTTCTATCAATTTAATCAAAACCTCCATAACTAACAAGAATAATGTTGGAGACAAGGGACATCCTTGTCTCGTACCTGCTTCCAATTTAATCTCTCCCGTCATTGTTCCATTCACCTTTACCTTTGCACTACTTTTTTGATACAATTTTGAAATAACATGTATAAATTTATTACCAAAGCCTAATGCCTCAATAATTACCTTAATAGTATCCCATTGTACAGAATCAAAGGCTTTAAAAATATCTAACGATATTATACCTATTTCGTCACCATTATTTTCAGCTACATCTATAATATTCAATACTCTTCTAATTATATCACTCATATATCTACCTTTAACAAACCCTACTTGATTATAACTTATATATTTATCTATAAAACTATTTAATCTATTACTTATAATAGCTGTAAATATTTTGGCATCTTGGTTGATTAAAGAAATGGGTCGGTAGGACTCGATCCTCTCAAGGTCTTTATCAGGTTTAGGAATTATAGATATTACTGTCTTATTCCATGACATCGGGACTTCTCCACCATGTAAAATTCCATTAAATAGTTTTTGCAGTTTTGGTATTATTAGTTCTTTAAAATCTTTATAGAATTCAGCAGGTAATCCATCTTCTCCTGGGGTCTTCCCTAATTTTAACTCTTGTATTATTTCGCTGATCTCCTCCTGTATTATGTCTCCTTCCATCAAGTCTTTATATGTTTGATCTATTTTCATAGCATATTTTCCAAGATGATTCTTCAATTTTTCTAAATCAATTGATTTCTTTAAATATAATTTTTGAAAAAAATTCCTAGCTACTTCACATTTCTCCAATCTCTTATAACACCTTGTACCTTTTTCGTCTATCAGAGAACCAATTTCTCTCTTTTGAGTTTTATTTTTCGCCATCTTTGCCAATAACCTAGAATTTTTATTACTAAATTCAAAAAAATCCCTATTCAAATATCTTAAATTTTTTTTAACCAATTCAATATCTTCTTCTATCAATTTAGTTTTTAATAAAGTCAATTCCTCCAAACATTTTTTATCTTTCGTAAGTGAGAATTGGTTCTCCAATATCTTAATTTGTCTTGTATCCTGATCAATTTTAGCTTTATATTCTCTATATTTCCTGCTTGACAATTTAATACTTTCTCCTCTAAATATTGCTTTCATCGTATCCCAAACAATTTCAAATTTAACCTCTTCATTATCATTCAATTCCCAACTTTCCTCCCATTTTTTGAATATCCATATTTTATCCTCCTCCTTTTTATACAATTTTTCATCATATCTCCAACCTCTTTCCTTTTTCTCAAAATTAAAATCTGTTTCCATCGTAACTTCTGCATGATCAGAATCCTTAAAAATTCCCACATCTATTCTATCTACTTTATTCAGCAAATCTTTAGAAACAAAAATATAATCAATCCTTGAATAAGTATTATGTGCCTTAGAGCAAAAGGTATACACCCTTTCAGAACCTTTCAACTCCCTCCAAACATCTACCACGTTGTTTCGAAACATCCATTTGTTTAAAATTTCCCCTTTATTTGTTTGTCTAAAGCGGGTGGGATTATTACTATCAATTCTATCCCTAATTAAATTAAAATCCCCCGCCACAATTACTTTCCCTACACTTTCTGTTTCCAAAATCTTAGTAATTTTATCAAGAAATCCCTTTTGTTTTTCATTCGGTAGATATAAATTAACCAATGTCACTTTTTGCTCATTAATATTCCCTATAATTATTAAATATCTTCCTTCCTCATCTCTAATTACTTGTTTTTTCTCAAAGTATACCCTATTTGATATCAATATCGCAACTCCTCTAGCTTTGGAAGTCCCAAAAGATTTTTCATAAATTTGCATACCTTTAATATTCATTCTATTAAAATCCTCAGATTTTTGGTGAGTTTCCTGCAAAAATAATATGTCTGGCGAATCCCTTTTAAATTTAAGCTCCAATCTTTTTCTTTTTATATGATTGCCTGTACCCTTCACGTTCCATGTCATTATTTTTATAAACCGCATTTAAACGGTAACTTTTTTAATCCTGACCCCTCCTCTTCCTTTATGTGCACACCCAACACCAAACAAAAAAGACATACAAAGACATAAAACTTTACAAACAATATATGACAAACAACATAAACATAAAACCCAAATATCAAACACAACAACAACAAATAACAAGTAATCTTCATCCCCCACATCCTCAGTCGGGTATCGCCTCTATATAAAGAGTGTGGGGGAGTGGGACATGCCGATGGTCGGGTCACCTCTTCGGGCTGTTCTTTAGATTCCACTTTCAAAAAAAGAAGACAACACTGGCTTCGCCCCGGACTCAGCTTCCTGCTTTTTTCTAAGATCCTCCTCCTTATCTGGCGTTCGCTCGGTATCTTCACGAATTTTCTTATGCTCAGAGACTGCCGGAGAGATTTCTTTTCGTTTTAAACTCTTAGGATCCTGACCACCAACTGCGCCTTTTTCTTCCAAGGTTGAGGGTTCCTCTTGTATTCCACCCATTTTAAGCATATAATCTTTAATTTCTTCAAAATCTTCCTCTTTCTCAATCAGCCCAAGCTCCCGAATTAATCTTATTACGTCTGTTTCTGGGGTAATAGTATGCATCCTTCCTTTGTAAAAAAATTTCAGCTGCTGTAATGGCCTCCAATTATACTTGATATCATTGTCTCTCAAAACCTTTGTAACTGGTTTTAAATAGAATCTCCAAGATCTTTCTTCTCTGGAAATATCCGAAAAAACTTGAATCTCTTTCCCCTCAAATTTAGGAACTCCTTCCAGTTCCCTTATTTTTGCCATAACCTCTAGTTTATCTCCAAGGTTTGCAAATCTTACTAAAACATTTCTATTTGCTCCATTTTGTCTCTTATAACCAATTCTAAAAACACTTACTAGGTCTGCTGCCGTGTATTCAGCTGATCCAAAATCATTCAACCATTTTAACACCCTCTGCTTCAGATCATCCGGCCTATTTTCTGGAATATTACGTATAACAATATTATATTTTCTAACGTCCTCCTCCAAAAGACTAATTCTCTTGTCTTGTTGCTGATTTTTATAAAAAATTCCCTCTATCTTACGGTCAATCTGCGCATCATGTGCATGAATTTGTTCAATTTCATCTTTAATGAATTTCACCTCCACGTTTTGCTTTACAAAATTAACATTCAATTCGCTTATCTGTTCTTTAGCTTTTTGAATTTCCAGCGTCATGTTCTCCATATGGTCAGTCAGTGTGGTTAATTTTTCTCCAATTGTATTTAAGGCTCCAAAAATTCGTTCAAGTTCTGAAGGCTGTTGAGTCGTCATTTCAATTCAAAAAGCTTTTTTTTTTAAAAAAAAGAGTTATACCTCTTTGCCAAGAGGGTCTTTTTTGAAGAATAAGGGCAGTGTCCCAAATAAAATAAAACTGAGCCGGCTTTTAATGCACCAAAGGAGCCAGAAAAAAAAAAGATAGGAGGGCTTCCCCAATTTATTTAGCTTCTTAAGCATCCATTTTAAGTGTAATCCAAAAAGCTTGCTCGCTACGTTCAGCTAACACAGCCCACTTAAGAAAATTCAGAAGTTCAAAAGGGTTGTAATCCACATGCCATCAACCAACTTTCTACTGTTTACTTAGTCTTCAGCCTGTGTTTTATGCCTTGTAGCGAGACAAAGAGCATGCAAATCGTGGTATTTGCCAGGACAAAGGGTGGCCCCCCTCTTACCTCGGCCGCCTTCGATCAACCCTCTGTCTCCACGGAGAAACGAAACTTTGAAATTCGAGCAGTTCGGGTTGATCAATCGCTTTAGAAAAACAATTTACTAGTCCCACCGTCCTTCCAAAACAACTGTAAACATTTCTAGCTTCTAACGGTGCGTTTTAACCACTTTAATCCACATTTTTGTTGAAAAAAAGCCCTGCGAAGTGGAGGAAACTCCCTCTCTCTACTCGAGCATCGCCACGCCCCTTGTCTAGATATTTACAACACAGATATGATAGACACATACTCAGTAAGGGGCACATGACTGGGGTAAAAACTACCGTATTTTTCACAGTAGAAGACACACCTTTGCCCTCTTAAAATAACATGGAAATGTTGGTGTGTCTTATACACTTATTACAGCCATTTTTGGCCTCCCAAAGCCTCGTCCCCGCATCCTATTTTTGTGAAAAATGGGTGAAAAATGGACTGTTTTTCACCAAAACAGCCTTCACCAAAACAGCCTTTTTGCCTTCTCCCTCCCCAGAAGCACTCTGCAGACTTCAGCAGGGGTGGGGGAAGGGAAAAATGCCCCCATTTTGGTGAAAAACAGGGGCGTTTTCCTTTCCCCCAGCCTGCTGAAGCCTGCAGAGTGCTCCTGGGAGCCTGGGAAGACAAAAACTTTTTTTTCTTACCTCTTCAAAATCTTGGTGCGTCTTATATACCGGTGCATCTTATAGTATGAAAAATATGGCAGCAGGTTATAAAAACTCATTTAAATATGGAATTTTGGTTAAACAATTATCATAGATTGAATAGAATATTAGGACTGGAAGGGACCTTGGATGTCTTCTAGGCCAATCTTTTGCTCAAGGTTATACCATCCCAGCCATATGGTTGTGCAATTTTTCTTGAAAACCTCCAGCAATGAAGCACCTGCAACTGTGGGAGGCAAATGTTCCATTGATTCATTGATCATTCTCACTGTCAAGAATTTCAAGAATCTCCCTCTGATGAGCTTCCACCCATTGTTTCTTGTCAAGCCCTCAAGTGCTATAGAGAATAAACCAGTGCTTTCTTCAGGTATGACATGGCCATAGGTGGGGATCCAAGGTGGCCACCCAATCAAGTAGAAAAAATAGATGTTCTTTTCCCCAACCAACTAACAAATATATGTAGGAGACACTACAATAGTAATGGGGAATTTCAATTACCCTTATATCAATTGGAAAACTAATTCTGCACCAAGTGAGAAATCAAATAGGTTCTTAACCAACCTAGTTTACAACTTTGTTGTCAAAAAGGTAGAGGAGGGAACTAGAGAGACTGCCATACTGAACTTAATTCTTACAAACAGAGAAGTGAAAGAACAACTGTTCAATTTTTCTTCTTTGACTGAGAACATAACCATCTTTCTCAGTTTTTGTATCTCCACACCAAGATACTTTTGTATTTCTTCCAAATTCTTTAGTTCAAATTTCTTCTCTAACTTACTAGCAAATTGTTTTATCTGTGATTCATCATTTGTAATGAAACAAACATCATCCACAAATGCTAATAATTGGCAATCACCACTTTTTACCTTTCCAGTGTATATGCAACCATCAGCCTTGCAACTATTTTTTATATATTTATTTATTTATTTATTTATTTATTTATTTATTTTCGTATTTGTATCCCGCGCCCATCTCTCACCAAGGGACCCGGGGCGGCTCACAGGAAATTTAAAAACATAGATATATACAAAATGCAAAAACCTATTAAAACTATATTAAACCCCATCCTGCGCTAAAACCTCATTAAAAACCCCAAAATTAAAACATTTATCACTAAAAGCCAGTTCATATATAAAAAAATTATTTTAATTAAACAAAATAAGAAAAAATCATCCTTCATTACATCTTGTAGAAAGCGTGTCAATTGGTTACATATAGCTCTTGTGCATTTCTTCCACCATCATTATTCATATTAAATTACACACTTTGAATCAAAAATACATTGTATATCTTAATATCCTCATACAAAATTCTCCTTTAACCACATACATTTAAACGTGCTTTTCCCTCTAATAATTCACACTCATAAACATAGCCACAAAATGGCATTCATTGACTATTTCAAGAAACCTCCAATAACCTTACACCTTGAGAACATGTTCTACCTAAAAATCAAATAACACTATTTCTACCCCCCCTTTTATTGAACAATATCCATTAACATTCCTTAATAGTTAACTAATAAATATCATTAAGCTATATCCATTATTATTTCATTATTCTTTTATATTGAAAAAGTTTTATTGAGTTTTACAAATTTTTTAACAAAAAGGGTAGGGTAAGGTGAGTTAAAAAGATATTTTGAGAACTTTCACGTCGAGATCGTTGGCCCCCTCCGGGGCTTCTTAACAAAACATAGATAATACATATTTCAATGGTATTACGAGATGAAGAGAAGTGCATACATCATATAAATTCCAAATTCTATGCTAGCAATCGTGTACAAACATCCAAACAAAAGTTATACTGTATTAAAAAGTCATTTTTTAGATCTAAGTCTCTTGGCAATTGTATCTTCTTGTTCTCCTCCCTGACCCCCAGTGGGCGGGGCCGTGGCCCCCTCCGCTCCTCCAGTTTCGTCCCCCAGGATAGAGGAATGTTTTTTAAGAAAGGCTTCCGCCTCAGCAACTGTTTTAATCTTTACTCTTCCTCCTTCCCAGAACACCAACATCCCTTCAGGCATCGCCCACTTAAACCAGACCCCCTGTTTGAATAATTTTTTGGATAAGAAGGAATACTTCCTTCTTACCTCTCTAATCTTTTTCGGGATCTGCTTCAAGATAGCGACTTCTTTTTGTTGGTAAAGTAAAGGACCCTCTCTCCGCGCCCTCAAAATTCCCTCCCTAGTAGACCTTCTAACAAATTTAATATGTATCTCTCTGGGTACTTCATTTATCCTGGCATATGTTGAGTTTATTCTATAAACCAGGTCAATGTCCCCCTGATCTCTTCCTTGGATTTATGTAAGTAATCTGCTAAAATTGTGCTCATAAGATCAGGGAGGCATTCACCAGATTCTTCAGGAATGTTCTGAAATCTTAAAAAATATGACATCCTTTCAAAATCCATCCTAGACATATGACCAGTTAAATCTCCAATTTCAGTATTAACATTTTTAAGTTCTCCCTTTGCCCCAGCCAGCCCCACCTCCAACTCTTCAGTCTTCTGTGTATTCTGCATTAATTTCTTCTGTGTCTCCAAAAGTTCTAGTTTGGAACTGCAGTGGTCCTTTCTTAATTCTTTAATTTCCAGTACCAAAGAGTGTAACACTGCTTCCATAGCTGTCATTCTTTCTTCTAAGCCTGGATTTTCTGGTTGTTTTTTAGAAGCCACGGTGAGCTGTTTAAGTCAGTGCCACTAAGATGGCGATTTTTGGGTGCGGCCGCTGGAGCAAGTCCAGAGAAAAAAGTTCAAATCAAAGTTAAAAAGTTGTGAAATCCAGAGAAGAGAGCAATTTTCACAGTCAATTTTAAAGACAAAGAAGGCACTCCAGGGAAGGAATCAATTAATCACAAATATCCTCCATTAGTAGAGAGAGACAGTCCGGATCACAAAGGGATGTTGGAAATTTTCCATGAAGAATAGTCATTTAGGAACAAAGGGAAGCCATCTTCCCCCTCCCAGTCTGGAAGCCAGCAGGAGAAAGCAACAGAAAAAATTGTTTCAATAAAGCCAGGCTTAGATACATTGTAGCTAGAAACAAACCGCAAAGGACTTTCACTACTTCAGCAAAGTCCGGATGAGAAATATCCGCTTCCTCTCGCTCGAGGAGCCATTTCCACACGCCGCTGCTGTAACTCCGAGGGGGGGTTCAACAAACACCCCCCTCCACCATTTCTTTCAATCAAAGCTGCCAGCAAAAGAGTCAAAGTCACTCACTCTCCGCCTCGCCACCAAAGCCCCGGCAAAGCCATCCGGCTCGAACGCTCCCGCTCTCTCCAAATTCGCTATTTGTTACCGTCCTCCGTTGGCGAAGGGAACCAAGCCCCCCGCAGCATGTCTTCTTCCACCTAGACCGAAGACAAGGAGCTTTCCCCGGCCGCCGCCAGGCTGAACAGGTCCAGGCAAGCCAGTCCTACGGAGGGTCCCCCCAAAAAAGGGGCACCCCGCCCCGTTTGGGGCAGAAAAAAGAACAAAATGGCGGACGAGTCCCAGGACTCGTCCGTCGCCGGCAGAAGCCGGAACAGGCTTCTGGAACATTAGTTAACATTCCTTAATAGTTAACTAATAAATATCATTAAGCTATATCCATTATTATTTCATTATTCTTATTCTAATTAGATATTTATTAACTAATAATCCTTCAAAAGTAATCTAAAACAATCTAAAAATTACTAAATTTCTACTTATTAATCATCAAGGAGTGACTAATCTTTTATTGTCAGCTTTCAATATCAGCCAGTGTCTTTCCATTAGCGAAACAGTCTTATCTCTCTTGCCATTTGTAGCTTAAGTCTTTTTTGGTTCTTCTTTGTAAAATTCTTATAACTATCTTTCAGCACTTTACTGTTCAAAGCAACTCTCATGTATATCATTGCCCTCCTGTTGTTAAAAGTTGTCTATCTTTGGTTATCAGACCTGCTTCTGGAAGAGTTTCTCCTCTGACATCCATCAATTCTTTTCCCCCCCTCTTCTTCTTGGAGAGCAAGATGGAGTTCAAGTTCTTCAGGTTTCCTTTTCAAGGTTCCCATCTTTCTGCTTTTTCCCACTTTTGATCCATTAGCAAAATCCTCTGTTATCTTATCTTTATCTTCAACTGAGAGGGGTACCTCTTTATCTTCTTCCTTCTCTTTGGTTTTTGGGACCCCCATCTCTTCATGTTTTGTTGCAATAAGGACCAGTTTTCCCAGTTTCTCATCAATTCTTCTATATCCTTCCAAAAGGTTTAAAATTCCAGCAAAGAAATTTTGATATTCCAAAATATCCTCATCTGGGTATTGAATCATGTTACCAAAAGAAAGAAATTAATCCCCACTGCCACCCTGGTCTAAGGCCTATTTTATCTCTTCCTTTCAAATTAATTAAGGTCACTGGTTCTGTTGTACTCTTTCTTTTCCTTCCTTTAACTAAACAATTTTCAAAGAGCACCTGTAAAAAACAATTTGTGCCCTTGGGTCTTTATCAGTTTCTATAAACAAATTATAAGCCTTGCAACTCTTGAACCCAAGACTCCTCAATGAAGTACCCTGTTTCCCTGAAAATAAGACTTCCCTGGATAATAAGTCCAATGAAGCTTTTGAACACATGTGCTAAAATAAGCCCTCCCCAAAAACATTGCAACACAACAGCAGCCATGAGGTGACCACGTTTGCCACCTCCTCCACCTCAAAAATAATAAGAGCTCCCCGAAAATAAGGCCAAGCACTTATTTTGGGAGTCAAAAGAAAATAAGACATGTCTTATTTTCGGGAAAACACGGTATCTAGAAAGATATTCCAATTCTTGGCTGGCAGCTTCAGCCCATAAAAAGCCTTTTTCAATTTATACACCATGTTAGGCTTTTTACTTTCATACCCTGGTGCTTGAACCATGTAAATTTCTTCCTCTAATTCTGCATTGAGGAATGCAGTGGTTATGTCAAAATGCCAAATTTCATGGCCATGTTCCGCTGCCAATGCTAGTGCCAGCCTTATGCTTTCATTCTTTACTGTTGGTGTGAATACTTTATCATAGTGCACATTTTTCATCTGTGAAAAACTTAGTGCCACTAACCTTGCTTTATATTGTATCTCATTATTGGGTAGTATTTTCTTCTTGTACACCCATTTGCATTTTCCGGCTTTGCTCTCTTGCTTCATATCTTTTTCAACTTCTCCCTGAACACTGACGTGTCACTAAGTGAATTACCATCGCTAAGTGGATCACCATCACTAAGTGGATCATTCCATAAATTTGCATCAATTCTGTTCCAATTTTGTGGTGCAAAGCTAACTAACCTGGAAATCACTATTCTTTTGCTCCCATCGCTAAAACGACAGCTTTTTGACCCTGGCCCATAAACCTGAGCTTTCTAGCCTAGGTTGTCCCTTTCTTCTGACTGCTTTTGGAATATGGACCCATGCATAGCTTCCAAAAACCCCTAAATGTGCCAGAGATAGTTTTCTCCCATATAGCACTGCAAATGGAGTATCATTATTAGATGAACTCTACAGCCTATTAATTAAATAATTAGCAGTGAACATGGCTTCACAACAATATGACCTGCTCTGGCTAAAATTCTCCATTCTTTCTTTCAACTATACCTTTCTCAGCTGCTGTGTATGGATTAGTGCAGTGATGGCTAACCTTTTTTGTCCTCACATGCCAAAAGCACGTGTGTGCGCACAACAGTGTGTACATGCATGCGCACACCTGTAATACAATGTTCGTATGCCCCCTGCATCTCCCCCTGTGCATGGGTGTGTGACCCACCCTAGCAGGCTTCCCTAAAGCCTCCTGGGATCAAAAATGGGGCATGGGAGGGGGTGCACCCCCCTTCCCACACTCTCCCCTGTGCATGCCTATGCTGTTATAGGAGTTATGCCTGCCTTATATGCAGCTTTATTCCTCTCTAGCATTCATCTCCATTGTTCAGGGTTGCATTTCCTGCCTCTCTAGGAAATCTATCTCCTCCAGTGAGGCACTTCCTGTTCCTGTTTGATGTATATCGATGGCATGTATAGTGTTTTGCAGAGACCCGAAAATCAGCTGGCTAGCAGCCATGCTTGATGGAGCTCAGTGTGCTCGCATGCTGGCAGAGAGGCCTCCGCATGCCACCTGTCGCACATGTGTCATAGGGTTGCCATCACGGGATTAATGCATCTGTGTTTTATACACGTACCTAACTGTTCTGTCCGCAGCCTCGGAATAAACAAGAACCCAAACTTGGCTGTTTGCCACTGTTAATAAGCAAGATAAGCAGTCCCTTGGCTGAGAGCCCAGAAACTCACGGCACAGGCTTGGCTTCACAGCGAACTTTCACACAAGCATTCAAACTCACAGGAAACTAAACGGGCACAGGCTTCAACTCACACAGACATTCATGACTCCTTCACTGAATGGTTGTTTCCTGCAAATGTCGCTTCCCATCGCCTCACCTATAAGCTCTCTGGGAGGGGCGAATCAACAACCATCTGGTGCCTAATCACTTTCTGTGAGTCTGCCTCCTGAGTTGTTGCCTCTGCCTCTTCGCATTCTAACGTCAGGGACAAACTGACTCTGGTCTTCCCCACTGCTCCCTGACTCAGGCACCTCCTGGTGGCCAACCAGCCCCTCTGGTCCCTGCTCTGACTCTGAACACCCCTCAGGGTCTTCCTAAGCCTCCAGGGCAGACTCATATTGTTCCTCACTATCTGAGTCCATCATCAGCTCAATCGGTCCCTGCTGGGCCACAACACCTTACTATCCTAACCATTGTTGAAAACTTGATGACATGAATTCTGAACTTCTGCCAGTTTTTGTATCTGGCATACTTGTTGTTTGTATCTTCTTTCCAAGCTTAACCATTGCTTATATATATGTAGCACCTGTCAGCTTGCAAACCATCACCGTGACGATTATCAAGCTGACATAGAGAAGTGTGAATTCCAAACATTCCTGTGGTCGGAGTGGAATCTCAAGATGACCTGTGAATGCGCATGCATAGATGTAATTTCAATGCTAATTGGGTAATGTGATTTATGACCAGGCAGAGGGGCGCGGGCATAGTGGGGGATAAGGTTCAGACGCCATTAAATGATTTTCAGTTCTGGCTCCACTGGAGGCTCAGCCAAGATATTAATCCTAATAAATGGAAGTTTTTTGAACTTTGTCTCGAGGCCTGTGAATTAATTGGGGTTTTCTCTTGGGAGCTTCACAGAGAGCCAGAACTGTCTTTTAAAAATCCATCAAGATTTCTGGGCCATCTGAGTCCTGAGCCCTCCAGTCGCTGCCTGATATTTGGAGCACCTGGAGAGAAAATCAGGCCACCATGGCAGAAGGTGGATTATCAGAAGAAAGCCTCATTTCGGCTGGAGGCCAGCCAGCCACCCTGAACAGTGGAGCTTCAGATTTCCAACCTGTGATGCCATTCCCAGTGGCAGAAGCAAGGAAAGATGAGTACTGGTGGAAATTAGCTCCTAAAGCAGCTGAACCTGAGTTCCTTTACCCTAATTCCCAAATAAAAGGGAGAGTCTCAAGCTAACTGGCAAGGGTGGACTGGATGTGGGACTGGCAACAGGTCAGGCTCCCACAGCTCCAGATGGGATTCCTAGGGGGTGCAGTAGAGCAACTGAGGGAGAATTTTGATTGAGCCACTTTTCATGACGAGAGGCCAGCATGCAGCCCGAAAGAGAGGGGAGGGATATCTGATCCTGCTGAAGAGAGGAGATGCAGACTGGAACACAGCCCCCTCCCCCACCCAATAGAAGAAGAAGCCCAACGCAGCAACCAGTACCCCTCCCATGGAGCAGGCACGCTGCCAAGACCAGGCAACTCCCTCCCTCTTCCCCTCCTAGAGCTGAAGAAGATGACCAGCCATATCAGGCATGAGCATACAGAGGCTGACAGGAAGGCAGAGGAGGGGGGGAGCTAAAGGACCCACCCCAATTCAGGGAAAGGTTTGATGGTGACTCAGAACAGCTAGCTCTATTCCTTGATTCAGCTGATATCCACTTAGAATGGTATGGGCACCTCTACCCATCCCCAAAACCATGGTGAATGCCATTGCAGAGGGTTTGGAGGGGGAAGGAAAGGAATGGCTAGCAGCCCTCCATAAGAGGAACCCCCCCCCCCCCAACTGCAAGACATAGATGACTTCCTACAAATGCTAGAGGCCAGGTTTGAAGAGGGGGAGGAAGACCCATATGCAGAAGAGGAACTCAGCAACCTAAAGCAGAGGGGCTGCCCCATCAAATAGCACATCTGTGAATTAGTAATTGGAAGACTACCCCCTTACCAGAGCGGCTGCTGGTGCATTTTTTCAGAACAAGCCTGGACAAATGAATTGCCCAAGTAACTGTGTACCGTGACATCCCAAACTGACTCTCTGAGTGGTTTCGAGTAGCAACAAAAGTCGAGTGGGCTATGCAGCAACGACACGAGGAAGGAACCAGACACAAAAGAGAGAGGTCAACCTAACCTAAAACCACCCCGCCAACAGAGAGCCATGGCACCACAGCGAGACCTGAGACCAGCCCTCTCTCAAAGTCCAGTGAGGTGTTACAGATGCGGGGGATGGGCCACATGGTAGCTGCATGCCCAACCCCAGCCCCAAAACATAGGCCAGACCCACAATAATAATAATAATAATAATAATAATAATTTTATTTATATACCGCATCCTCTCCCCAAGGGGACTCGGAGTGGTGCACAGGGAAAATTAAAATAACTATAAAATACATAAATCGGATCCTGCCTCACACATCCTCACGGCCGATTCGCTCCCACAGAGAGGGACTTCTCCGGGTGCTGTCCACTAGACTTTGTCAGCGGGCGACGCCCAGGGGAAGGGCTCTCTCTGTGGCGGGCCCAGCCCTCTGGAACGACCTTCCCCCCGACATTAGAACGACCACGGACCTCCGCTCCTTCCGTCTAAAATTAAAAACATATCTTTTCTGCTTGGCCGGCCTAGGGTAGTCTCTCTCTATGGAGTTTTAGTTGTTAATTGGGAATTTTAGTATGTAAATGGGGTATTTTTAGCACAGGTATTGTTTAATTTGTTTTTAATAGGGACTCCGAGTCCCTACGGGGAGAGGGAGCGGTCAACAAATTAAAAAATTATTATTATTATTATTATTATTATTATTATTATTAAATTATTAAATAGAATAGATAAAAACAAATTAAACTGAAATTATCCCTGCGCTAAAATCCCCAATTATAAATTACTAAAATCCCCTAAAATCCTAATAGACGGAGACTAACCCAGGCCGGCCAGACAGAAAAAGTGTGTTTTAAGTTTTTGACGGAAGGAGCGGAGGTCCGTGGTTGTTCTAATTTTGGGGGGAAGGTCGTTCCAGAGGGCTGGGCCCTGTTATAAGGGAGCCAGAAATCGTTCGAAGTCTGTGGACCGACCACAAAAATCTGGAAGCACTTAGGACTCCACGGAAACTATCACCCAAACAAGACTAATTTAATTAATAATTTATTAGATTTATAAACCGCCCCCTCTCCCCGAAGGGACTCGGGGCGGTGTACAGGAAAATTAAAAACCATATAAAAACATACAATATATCCAAAGTTAAAAACAAATTAAATTAACCTATTAAATTAACTGATGGGCTCAATACTTCAACCGTTTTGATTTTGCCTTGAAGCACATTCCAGGTAGGAGGAACTTTCTAGCTGATGCCCTCTCCCGCATGCCTCACTACAAATGCGAACGGGAACACTTTGTGGATGCCATTCTTCCTTCTACTCAAACAGCTGCCGAAGTAACCACCAGGTGGCAACACTGTGACCAGCGGGGCCAACCACCAAGCGACCTAACCACAAGACTCAAAACTGAACTGTTAGCAGACCCCTGGTTCCAAAACAACCAACACATCTTGAGAAAAAGAGATGACCTTGCATGGAAGGGGACGAAACTCTATGTTCCAGAATCCCTATGTATCCTAGTCCTCCAGAGGAGCCACGACACCAAACTGGCAGGCCACTTTGGCTTCCTAAAGACTTTATGCCTAGCCCAGAGGCAATTCTGGTGGCCTGGCATAAAGAAAAATGTCGATAATTATGTGAAAAGTTGTACCATCTGCGCCACAATGAAGAGAAGACCGGGAAAATCCCCAGACTGCTGCAAACAGTAGCAGTACCAACAAGACTGTGGGAGGAGATTAGAATGGACTTTATAGTAGAGTTGCCAAAAAGTGGGGGAAACACAGTGATTTGGACTGTAATAGACCTGTTCTCCAAGCAGGCATACTTCATACCATGCAACAGACTACCCTTGGTTCACAAGGTGGCTAAACTATTTGTGAAGCATATCTACTGATGCATGGAGTACCTCGAAGAATCATCTCAGACAGAGGGGTCCAGTTCACGGCTAAGTTCTGGAGGAAGTTCCTGCGGTCCTCTCAGGGTTCCTGCGCTCATCTCAGGGTCTTAGTTCAGCTTTTCATCCGAGTATTAATGGGGCAGCAGAGAGACTGAACGCCATGATAGAGCAGTACCTGAGGTGCTACATGAACTATCAGCACTCTAATTGGGCAGACCTTTTATCTTTTGCTGAGGTCACGTACAATAATGCTGTTCATAGTAGCATAGGACTCATGCCGTTCAAAGTAATGAGCAGCATGGACTTTGTCCCAGTGCCTGAGTATCCAAGGGGTCCTAAGTATCCAAGCTTGATTGATTGGATGTTGATGCTGAAAGCAACTTGGGAAAATGTCAAGAAAGCACTAGCCAAAGCGGCACAAACCTACAAGAAACAGGCAGATAAACACCGGGCTCTGCAATAGCCATTCCGGATAGGAGAGAAGGTTTGCCTCTCCACAAAATACTTGAGATTAAGACTACCTAGCAAGAAACTGGGGCCGAAATTTGTGGGACCATTCCTCATAGTAAAGATAATCAATCCAGTCTCAGTGCAATTGAAACTGCCTCGATTGCTGGGGAAGATACACCAATCATTTTATAGCAGCCTTTTGAAACCTGTGATCGGATCCACCCCGCGACCGCTGACTCAGGCACCCCCTGGCCGTATGGTCATATGGGGTCAAACCCATTATGAAGTTCAACAAATCCTTGATTCGAGGTGGCACAGAAGGCAACTCCAATACCTAATCAAGTGGAAGGGTTATCCCTTATCGGAGACATTGTGTGTGAAACAGAAACATCCAAGCTGATTGCCTTATAGCAAAATTGCATGCAGAAAACCCAAGCAAGACTGGGGGAGGGACGCATCCCTAAGTTATGCATTTGTACTCAAATTGTTTTGTTTCCCATACGTTGTTTTTGGGAAGTGAGGGGAGCCGGATGTCAGCTTGCAAACCATCACCGTGATGATTATCAAGCTGACATAGAGAAGTGTGAATTCCAAGCCATTAAATGATTTTCAGTTCTGGCTCCACCAGAGGCTCAGCCAAGATGTTAATCCTAATAAATTGATGTTTTTTAAACGTTGTCTCGAGGCCCGTGAATTATTTGGGGTTTTCTCTTGGGAGCTTCACAGCACCTTTATTTTACTTCAATAAATAGCAGAACCCTAACCTGCTATAGTCATCTACATTGACCAGTGCATATTTTGCTCCTCCCAAACTGGCTTGCATTGGCCCAACCAAATCTGCATGTGCCAGCTCTAGAGCTCTTGTCTGCCTTGTGCTACTCTTGCTTTCTAGGAATGCCTTGGACTTTGATGGTTTACATACTGCACAGTCCAAGTATGCCTTTAAGTTTAAACTACTGCAAACTGTTGCATCATTTGCAAAATTTGGAGCCAAGCCTTCCGTGCAAGAGATGAACACATAAATTGTGCTGTGCCACATTTTCAAATGTTTGGGCTCATTGAACCTTTTGTCCCTGCAAAACATGAAGATTATCTTCTTTTATGCCCTGTGCACATACAATCCCATTGCTCTTTGTGAGACACCTCCCATTTGCAAATGTGGCCTCAAATCATTGCTTGTCCAAACTACAGACGCTCAGGCACACATAATACATCATTAAATCACTTTTCCAGATATGGAATTTGCACACTGCCTCTTCCAGTGACTTTAGCCTTCTGGCCATTTGCCAAGGCTACGGCATCTCTAGCAGCTGGATCCATTCTATAAAACAATTTAGAAAGATTAACAATTGTTTGACTTGCCACCCTGTCTATTAACCAATTATTTCTGCTATTGCAATAGCTGACTTTTGCCACAGCAGCCTATCCATCTTTTGATTGTCTTCCTTGCATACAATTTTTGTTTTGCAAATAATTTCTTCCTTGTAAATAGCTTTTTCTTTGCCAACAGTCCTTCTTTAAATGTGTTTTTTCACCACAAATGAAGCACCACCTATGTTGCTGGGCTGCAATCTGGTCTCTTCTGCTGCTACATTTCTCTTTATAGGCACCTTGTCTGTTGCTATAGACCAGTGGTTCCCAAACTTTTTCAGTCCACCGCCCCCTTGGTGCTACAAACTGATCCTCAGTGCCCCCCACCAGTGATGGATTTCAATTTTCTTAGAACCTATTCTGTAGGTGTGGCCTATTTTGTGGGCGTGGCTTGGCAGTCATGTGACCATGTGGGAGTGGCCACCTTGTAAAATGTAGTGAAACTCATTTAACAACGCTCTTGCTTATCAACTAAAATTTTGGGCTCAATTGTGATAATAAATTCTTTCTTTTTCGTTCTTTCTTTCCTTCCTTCCTTCCTTCCTTCCTTCCTTCCTTCCTTCCTTCCTTCCTTTCTTTCTTTCTTTCCTTCCCTGTGTCACTCTCCCTGACTTTCTTTCTTTTTTTCTTTCTTCCTTTCTCTTCCCCTTCCTTCCTTTCTTGTGTCACTCTCCCCCTTCCTTCCTTCCTTCCTTCCTTCCTTCCTTCCTTCCTTCCTTCCTTCCTTGTGTCACTCTCCCCCCTTCCTTCCTTCCTTCCTTCCTTCCTTCCTTGTGTCACTCTCTCCCCCTTCCTTCCTTCCTTCCTTCCTTCCTTCTTTCTTGTGTCACTCTCCCCCTCTTTCTTTCTTTCCTTCCTTCCTTGTGTCACTCTCCCCCTCTTCCTTCCTTCCTTCTTTTTTTCTTCCTTTCTCTTCCTCTTCCTTCCTTCCCTTTTCTTCCTTCCCTCCTTTCTTGTGTCATCCTTCCTTCCTTCCTTCCTTCCTTCCTTCCTTCCTTCCTTCCTTCCTTCCTTCCTTCCTTCCTCTCTCTATATATATCTCTCTCCCCCCCCCCTCTCTCACACATACTTTCCAGGTGGTGAAAATTTCTGTTTTGCGAGCTGAGAAGCTAGCAAATAAGAGTCATTTTCCCTGCTGCCCGCAGCTCTCGGAAGAAGGAGGCAGGGAAGTGAGCCCCAGGCCTCATCTCTGACTCCTTCGAGAGCTGGCTTCAGGGATGGCCAGCCTCTCCCACCACTGCACCCTTCATTCACCTTCCACCCGGAGGCACTGCCATCGGTCGCCTCCCGAGATGGCTGCGAGCCTTCCGAGGAGGATGCTGGACATTGGGGGTGGGGTGGCTTCTGCTGTTTCTGCTGCTGCTGCGGCTGGTAATGCAGGCTTCTTGCACTAAGTTGCAGGCGCACCGATTCCAGCAGCTGCGTTTTGCTTTGAAACTTGCTGCCCCAGCAACCTGAAGGGGACATTCTCCCAGCAACTTTCTCTCTTGCAAAACAGGTGCACGAGGCCCCCAATGATCTGATGGGAGCCGGGAAGAGCCAAACTGCACCCAGCTGTCCTTACTCCCTCCCAGCTAAGGGTGGGAGTGCCTGAGACGCCGCTGTGAGAATGTCCCCTTTGGATTGCTAGGAAAGCAAGTTTCAAGGCAAAACGCAGCTGCTGGAATCGCCCCGTTTCCAATGGGGGGGGGAATCCATGTTTTTCCTCCATCTCCATGGATCCCCCCCAATTGGAAATGAGGTGGCCGTGAAAGGGAAGGGAGCACCCCCCCCCCGCGTGTCTTCTTCAAACAGCAGAAGGAAGAACAGGAGGGGAGTTTGGCTGTTTGAAGAAGACACGCAGGGGGTGCTCCCTTCCTTTCACAGCCACCTCATTTCCAATTGGGGGAGATCCATGGAGATGGAGGAAAAAGATGGATTTCTCCCCCACTCCTCAATTGGAAACGAGGTGGCTGTCAAAGCAAGGCAGCGCCCCCCGCAGAAGAAGAAACAGAAGGGGAGTTAGCGGTAGCCCGGCGCCCACTCAACCCAACTACCTCTTGGCGGGTGGAGGGCTGGCGCTAAATTCCCTTCTGTTTCTTCTGCTGGCTGACTAGAGGACCTCCGAGCTTTCTTCCAGCTCCCTCCGGTTCACTTTGGGGCTGGAGCAGCGGCTTCCCCTGGGCCAGCAGGGACAAAGGCCAGGCGGTGAGTGCCGCTCTGGATCCGGGTGAGAAGGAAGACCAACCTGGGGGCTTTTGAGGGATCGCTGCCCGCTCCAAAGCGCAGCTCAGGGGGTGCAGGGAGTCCCAGCACCGCCTGGTCCGGATGGGATCTTTGCTGGCCTGGCAGGGGCTTTTGCGAAGGGAGGAGGGGACGCTGGAGCTGGTCGGGGACAGGAGATTGAAGCAGCGCGCGCACGCACGCTTCTCCTGGGAGGAAGGCGGTGATTGGAGGGGAGGGTGGTGACGTTGCTTAAAGGGAAACCCGCTATTTCCAGGTTTGTTTTAACAATGTCGTCCTTCTGCCTGCGCCAATAGGCTTTAACAGCCCATCTTCCGCTCGGTAAGTTTCTTCTTCGCCCTCAGCGCCCCCCTGTTGCCTTCTAGCGCCCCCCTGCAGCCGCTTGGCCTCCTAGCGCCCCCGTAACGCGGGCCACCGCCCCCTGGGGGGCGTTAACGCCCACTTTGGGAACCACTGCTATAGACTCTGCAGACAGACAGCCTGTGGAACTTTCCGTTGTTCTTCTCTCTCTGCTCCTTGGGCCCCCACCTCAGGATTTTCTTTTTGAGGCTTCTTCTAAAATGGCACTTGTTCTCCTCAGCAATCAAACAAGCCATAAAGCCTCCAAACGCAACTTCCGCTCTGGTTTCCACTCAAATACTGCAGAAACAATGTCCCATATTTCATCCAGACTGTAACACCAACAGCACCTTTTGAGATTTGGGGATATTCATTCCACGCTGTTGTAACTCAACAAATAAAGTCATCTAAACTTAAGATGATATAGGCCCGTGATGGCGAACCTATGGCACGTGTGCCAGAGGTGGCACACAGAGCCCTCTCTGTGGCATTCGTGCCATCACCAGCTGGTCTTTGCGGGAGCCAGATCATTGGAAAAAAAGCCTGAAAAGAGCCCAAAAAAGGCCTGTTTTGGGGGCATTGTTGACCTTTTTTGCCTGTTTCCAAGCTGTTTTATGGGCTGTTTTTAAGCTGTTTTTCTGGCTGCTTTTCTGGCTGCTTTTGACCCAGAAAATGGCCAAAACGTGGCTGAAAAACAGCCTAAAAACAGCCCCCAAATGGCCTGAAAACAGACCAAAAACAGACCATTTTGGGGCCATTTTTTGGCCAAAAATGACCCAGAAAATGGCCCAAAACAGGCGTGCACACCCAAAGGCCAGCTGGCCTTTGGGTTTCTGGCACACTGGCATTCCACTTTGGGCACTCGATGCCAAAAAGGTTCGCCATCACTGATATAGGCCATTGCTTTATCATACTGCCACTGATCTGCAGCTCCTAAAGGTGCCTGGGGTGGTTTAACAACTATATCCCAGAGAGCCTTCAGGAAACATTCCAGCTTTGCAGCCCAAACAATATAGTTCTTCTGTCCCAAGCAAGGCAGAGAGCTCTTCTTAAATTCAGCAGCAGCCATCCTACAAGCTTTCTCTGCCTTGTTTCTCACACAGGCAGTCTCTTAGCTTAATTACAATTCAGTCTTTCTGTGTGCTCTGGGTCCATAACCTATCTGAGTTTGTTGCAGAAATCACATCCAGAAAGCACACACAAATAACTGATTCAGTAGGGTTCATTAACTTATGTATCTACATAATAACACATGAATAAATGTACAATAGTGGATTCTCCAATGTGGTAGTAGTTACAGGCAAAACACAGGCAGAGTAAGATCAGTAGAGAATAGTTTCAGTTCAGAGTTGCAGACAGACTAGACCAGACTTACAATACAATACAATACAATATCAGAGTTGGAAGGGACCTTGTAGGTCTTCTAGTCCAACCCCCTGCGTGGGCAGGAACCCTATACCATTTCAGACAAATGGCTATCTAACATCTTTTTAAAGGCTTCCAGGGTTGGGGCATTCACAACTTCTGGAGGCAAGCTGTTCCAGAGGTTAATTGTTCTAACTGTCAGGAAATTTCTCCTTAGTTCTAAGTTGCTTCTCTCCTTGATTAGTTTCCACCCATTGCTTCTTGTCCTGCCCCCAGGTGCTTTGGAGAATAGTTTGGCTCCCTCTTCTTTGTGGCACCCTCTGAGATATCGGAACACTGCTATCATGTCTCCCCTGGTCCTTCTCTTCATCAAACTAGACATACCCAGCTCCTGCAACCGTTCTTCATATGTTTTAGTCTCCAGTTCCCTAATCATCTTGGTTGCTCTTCTCTGCACTCTTTCCAGAGTCTCCACGTCTTTTCTACATCGTGGCGACCAAAACTGTATGCAGTATTCCAAGTGTGGCCTTACCAAGGCACTATACAGTGGCATTAACACTTCACGTGATCTAGATTCTATCCCTCTGTTTATGCAGCCTAGAACTGTGTTGGCTTTTTTGGCAGCTGCTGCACACTGCTGGCTCATATTCAAATGGTTGTCCACTAGGATTCCTAGATCCCTCTCACAGTTGCTACTATTGAGCAAGGTACCACCTATACTGTACTTGTGCATTTTGTTTTTCTTGCCTATATGTAGGACCTTACTTTTTTCACAATTGAATTTCATTTTATTAGATAGTGCCCAATGTTCAAGTTTGTCTAGATCCTTCTGTATCTTAAGCCTATCTTCTGGAGTGTTGGCTATTCCTGCCAGCTTGGTGTCGTCTGCAAATTTGATGAGTTCCCCATTTATCCCCTCATCCAAATCGTTGGTGAAGATGTTAAAGAGTACTGGGCCTAAAACAGAGCCTTGGGGGACTCCACTGCATATTTCCTTCCATGTAGATGCAGTTCCATTGAGGACTACACGTTGAGTGCGGTTGGTCAGCCAGTTGCGAATCCATTTGCTTTTGGTGCTGTCTAACCCACAATTTTCTACTTTATCTAATAGTAGGTTATGGTCTACTTTATCAAATGTCTTACTGAAGACTTGTTTGCTAAAACATACCCAGGCTTCCCTGCTGCCTCCAGCAAATACTGTTTCTGTTTCTAAATAGTCCCCATTGTCTGACCCAATTGCTATGCCTATTCATTAGCTGATCTTATTACCAGGTCTCCATTCCAGTTCATGAATATTCTGACACATTTTAATGGCTGTTAAATCAGTTGTCATTATTAAGGGCATTCTTAAAAGCAGCCACTGTGGTATCATCCACCAGCATCTTTTCCTTCTCCTGTGCTCTCATAGTCACTTGGGTGACCAACTATTGCGATGGGAGCATAGTTTTACTACTTCTGCTTTAGAGCTGTTATATTGAGGGATCCATGACAAAGTGTCAGCAAGCACATTTTCCCCACCTGGTAAGTAGCATGGAGTAAAGTTGAATCACTAAAAGTGCTAGGTCCATCATGCATGTTTAGGAGAGAGCTTTCAAGGGGTTTTTAGAGTTTCCAGGTTTTTGTAATCAGTCCATGCCTTAAAAGGGATTTTACTCCCCTCTCAGGAATGCTTCTAGGAGAAGAGCATCCACCTAACAGCATACACCTTTTTCTCCCATGTGACCCAACATAGATATGTTTGGTTAGCTTTTTGGACATGCAAGCATACAGTTAAGGCTGACTCAGCCTTAACTCTGGACTGCGCAGGCGCGAAGATGGCGGTCTGCCTCTGAGCTCCGTTGGGTTTAGGAGCTTGTTGGCTTATTAAAACATGCAGCCCGGTCTGTTTTCCATTTCTAAGGGCCGGGCCCAGTGAGTTGCTTACCCTAGCAATGGTTTGAGATCTGGACGGCTCTCTAGGGTAAGACAGCGGCGGAGATATTGCCGAGGACGCCGGGCGTGGATGGCGGCGGAAACGTGGCGGCCGGAACGCAGACCCGAGGAGAAGGAGGAAAAGGAGGTCGATGCGAGGGCCGATGTGAGTGCCGTTTTGAGCCGTTTTGAGCTGAGGCCAGGAGGACGTGGTGGCCGGGGCTAGAGCGGCGCTGGGATGATCCGCGGCGCTGGGATGATCTACGGAGCCGCGTTTCCGAGCTGGGGTGAGCTGTTGAGCTGGAGGTCATCGGGGAGATTTGGAAATGGAGGAGAGACCGGATCGGGCCGGGCCGGGCTGGGAGAGGAGCGGCCGGCCCGAGGCCTCTAGGAGGAGGTGAGATTCTTTTTGGGCAGCAGAGAGAACGGCTGGAAGATCTGAACTAATGGCCGTGGCGTATGCATCCTGTGTGATCGAGGCCTATAAGATCTGGACAACCGAGGCCTATAAGAACTGTTATCCGGGCCTGGCCAGGAGTAGGAGGAATGCCTTGGCCTGGCCTTTTCCTGAGAGGATGCAAGACCAGAAGAGCCCTTTAAAAAAATCTGGGCCCCAGAGACTGCCCCCTCCCTCCCCTCCTCCACCCCCAACGATTCCCCAAATTACACTCTTGACCCCCCCTCCACCCGGACTGATAGACTGATTGACCATTTCTAACATCTGCAATGAATTTTTGAGATCAAGCCGGACTATATCCCACTGTGCATGTGAATTATTTAATTATTACTTTCAACATCTATTTTTACCATTCTAATTGTCAACATGCTCCCCATAATTAACTTTGACCCATTTTATATCTCGTATTTATAGTTGTATTATATTTTTATATCTATATATTTATATATTTATGTATTTATATGTGTATATGTATTTATATATTTATATTTATATTCTATAATTATGACTATGTACTCTGTGGCAGACCTTATGCTTCTGCGAGAGTCCCCGCTCTCGCAGGTTTGGCCCTCCTCGTTAACGAGGGCCCGCCTCGAGGAGGGATTTATTAATCCGGAGAGGTGGGCGAAGCGCGGTCTCAGGGGTTTTTTAGTTAGGAAATTGTTTAAATTATCTTTTTTAGGGGGTTCAAGGGAGGGGGGTAAATATAGACAGATGGAGATGGAAACAGCAATTAGTAGTAAGGGCCAGGATAGCAGTCGACGGCGGGAAGCGGAAGGCGAAAGGCAGGGGGATATTCGAGTCGTTCCTCAGGAGGGCATACCAATTCAGAGGGTCGTGGGGAGGGGCAGGACCGAGGGGAGACAATTTTCATCCTCCCGGTTGGTGGCACGCAGCCGTTGGTTACAGACGGTCGGGTGCCACAACCCTCGCAGGCTAGGTGGCCAGGGAATACAGAGCCAGGGTCTGCGGCTGATGTTTTGCAACGCCAGGTCCGTTGTCAACAAAGCCCCCCTCATTAGTGACCTTGTGTCAGAGGGGGAGCCGGACCTGGTAGGAATAGCGGAGACCTGGTTGGGCCACGAGGGAGGTCATCCCCTCGTTGAAATGTGCCCACCAGGTTACCGCGCATTTCATCAGCCGCGGGCCCTAGGCAGGGGTGGTGGGGTAGTGGTCATTATCAAGGAAGGCCTGGAGCCGAGAGAGACCATTGTGCCGCAGACCTCTGGCTGTGAGTCCCTCTGCATGAAGTGGGGCCTAGGGAGGCAGTTGGGCTTGCTGGTTGTATACCTGGCTCCCCGCTATGTAGCAGCAGCCCTGCCCGAGCTCCTGGAGGTGATCGCTACGGTGGCAGTGGAGACCCCCAGACTTATAGTTATGGGGGACTTTAACCTGCCATCGTTGGGCGAATCATCCGTGGTAGCTCGGGAGTTCATGGCTTCCATGACGGCCATGGACCTGACCCAAGTAATTCATGGCCCCACCCATGAGGGTGGACATACGCCGGACCTCATCTTCGTCTCGGGCCAATGGAAGAGTGATCTGGGTACAGGGGACATAGACATCATACCCTTGTCATGGTCAGACCACTCACTTCTCCGACTCGACTTTCCGACCGCTGCTCCCCTCCGCGGGGAGGCGGAACCAGAGTTACCAATCTGGTACCGCCCCAGGCGCTTGATGGACCCGGATGGGTTCCAGACAGCGCTTGGGCCATTTCCTGTATCCCTGACCCGCGCCCCGATGGAGGACCTCACGGCCGCATGGAATAGTGCGGCCGTGGGAGCCTTGGATCGGGTCGCGCCCTTGCGGCCTCTCTCGCGGCGGCGAACCACCCTGGCTCCTTGGTTTACTGAGGGGCTGCGGGTGATGAAACGCCGCAAGAGATGCCTAGAGAGAAGATGGAGGGCTAGCCGCTCTGAATCTGACCGGACACAGGTAAGAGCCCATTTACGGACTTACATTGTGGCGCTGAGGGTGGCCAAACGTCATCATTGTGCCACCCTCATAGCATCCGCAGAAAACCGCCCTGCCGCCCTGTTTAGGGTGACCCGTTCCCTCCTCCAACAGAGGGAGCGGGAAGCCCCGTTACAGGGTAGGGCAGAGGAATTTGTGATTTTTCTGCAGGAGAAAACCGCCCAGATACAGAGTGAGCTAGCCCCCATTCATGGCCCAGTGGGATGCCACGAGGGAGATCTTGTTTGGGAGGAGTTTGACCCCATTACTTCCGAGGATATGGACAGGTTACGTGGGCGACTGCGAGCCACCACATGTTCATTGGACCCGTGCCCCTCCTGGCTTGTACTGGCATCCTGGGAGGTGACACGAGGCTGGCTCCAAGAGGTTATCAACGCATCCTTGAGTGAGGGTTCCTTGCCTGCCTCCCTAAAAGAGGCTATGGTGAGGCCCCTCCTCAAGAAGCCCTCTTTGGACCCAGCTATTTTGAACAACTACCGTCCAGTCTCCAACCTTCCCTTCTTGGCGAAGGTTGTTGAGAGTGTGGTGGCACAACAGTTTCCCCGTCACCTGGAGGAAGTTGACTATCTAGATCCGCGCCAGTCCGGCTTTCGGCCCGGGCATAGCACCGAGACGGCATTGGTCGCGTTGGTAGATGATCTCTGGAGGGCCAGAGATGGGGGATGTTCCTCCATCCTGGTCCTATTAGACCTCTCAGCGGCTTTCGATACCATCGACCATGGTATCCTATTGCATCGGCTGGGGGGGTTGGGGGTGGGAGGCACTGTTTTGCGGTGGTTCTCCTCCTACCTCTCTGGCCGATCGCAATTTGTGCGGGCAGGAGAGCAGAGGTCGACCCCGAGACCCCTCACATGCGGGGTGCCTCAGGGGTCGGTCCTCTCGCCTCTCCTGTTTAATGCATATATGAAGCCGTTGGGTGAGATCATCCGTGGTTTTGGGGTAGAGTACCATCTGTACGCTGATGACACCCAGCTGTACATATCTACCCCAAACCACCCCAACGATGCCGTAGCGGTGATGTGCCAGTGCCTGGAAGCCGTGCGGATCTGGATGGAAAGTAACGGACTTAGGCTCAACCCGACCAAGACCGAGTGGCTGTGGTTTCCGGCTGCCCGATTCAACCAGCTTTCTCCAACGCTGGCCATAGGGGGCGAACATCTTGCCCCTGTGGATGGGGCGCGCAATTTGGGTGTCCTCCTGGATACCCGGCTGTCTATGGAAGAGCAAGTGACAGCCGTGGCCAGGAGGGCGTTTTACCAGGTTCGCCTGGTTCGCCAATTGCGCCCCCTATTGGATCGGGACGCCCTTCGCACAGTCACTCATGCCCTCGTGACATCCCGACTGGACTATTGTAACTCTCTCTACATGGGGCTCCCCTTGAGGTGCACCCGGAGGCTTCAGTTAGTTCAGAATGCGGCCGCGCGAGCAATTATGGGCACCTCTAGGTTTGCCCACGTAACACCGCTCTTGCGCGAGCTGCACTGGCTACCTGTCGTCTTCCGGGTGCGCTTCAAGGTGTTAGTTATCATCTTCAAAGCGCTCCATGGCTCGGGACCTAGCTATCTGCGAGATCGGATCCTGCCCCACACATCCTCACGACCGATTCGCTCCCACAGAGAGGGGCTTCTCCGGGTGCCGTCCACTAGACTTTGTCAGCGGGCGACGCCCAGGGGAAGGGCGCTCTCTGTGGCGGGCCCGGCCCTCTGGAACGACCTTCCCCCTGATATTAGAACGACCACCGACCTCCGCTCCTTCCGTGTAAAATTGAAGACCCATTTCTTTCGACTGGCCGGCCTTGAATAGTTCTCTCTGTCTTTTAATTATAAATTTTAAATGGGTTTTTAATTTATGTTTTTAGCACGGGTAGATTTATTTAATTCGATTTTAAGAAATATTTGTATTATTGTATATTGTTTTTAATTATGCCTGTGCACCGCCCCGGGTCCCTGTGGGGAGAGGGTGCGGTTAATAAATCCCAATTTATTATTATTATTATTATAGTTGCAATTGTCCCTGCTCATTTTCTTGCCTCAGCAAAGGCCCTACAACTACATCACTGGTATCTGCCTGGATGACAGTTATACCCACCTTTTCAGGATCTGGGTGCGTTGAGCATTGGTTCAGAAAAAAATAATTGTTTGAGTTTTTCAAATGCCACCTGGCACTCCATAGTCCATTTCAGTGGTTGGATGGGTTTAGGTTTGTCCCTACCCTTTGTTTTCAACAAGTTCATAATAGGAAGTGCTTTCTGCACAAAAGAAGGGATAAACTGTAGAAGTTGGTGAACTCTAGGAAGCTTTATAGGTGCTTCCTGGTGAATGGTAGTGCCCAGTCCAGCACTGCTCATACTTTTTCTGGATCCATTTTGATTTCTTCATGGAAGATACAATAGCCCAGATAGTCAATCTTGTCCTGGTGGAACTCTCATTTAGACAATTTGGCTTACAACTTAGAAGCCTGGAGCTTGGAGCTCTAACCAGCTTCACATATTTGGCTTTTGTTTCTGTGTCAGATATACCAATACATGTGTTTGTACAGGTGTTCTCATGCAGAACCTCATTAATCAACTGCATGAATACTGTGAATGCCCCCTGTAGCCCAAAGAGAAGCACCTTAAACTGGAAATGCACAGCAGCACTGGCTAGTGGGAATGAGAAAAAATTACCCAGATAATTCCTAAAGTTACTGGGAGTATACATGTAACACAGGGAGATAATTTGAGACTATAATTGCACTATATGTCATAACAATTTTTTAAACTTCAAACTCATCTGTTGGGAAAATGAACTGGATACTTTAAAAAAAAAGCTTTAAGATAAGTAAAACAGCTTTCCTCAAATTCTTTCTCATCTTTCCCCAATACCCTTCTTGCATGGGGCTGAATCAAGAATTTGGATGAAGCTCACTACCCTCACATTTTTATGTTCTTTCTAAGTCTCAATTTCATTTTTGCAGCCGGCAATACACTGAAAACCTCCCTCATTTGATTCCACCCCCAAGAGACCCCACTTAGGGCTGTAAAAGCACTATGAAGGGGTATATTTATTTATTTTATTTTTCAAATTTATAAGCCGCACCCATCTCACCACATAGGAACTCGGGGCGGCGCACAGGGAATATAAAATATAAATACATAGATATACAAAATAAAACATTCATTAAAACTCAATTAAATTCATCCACCCTGCGCTAAAAACTCATATTAAAACCCCTAAATTAAAACTTTGGTGACTAAAGGAAGTACAGTGTTGAGTAAAATCATGCCAGGCCGGCTTGTCGAAAGAAGTGCGTTTTTAACCGCTGGCGGAACAGGCGGAGGTCCGAGATGACACGGAGTTCAGGGGGGAGAGCGTTTCAGAGGGTTGGGCCCATCACAGAGAAGGCTCTACCCCTGGGCGTCGCCAACCGGCATTGCCTGGTTGACGGCACCCGGAGTAGACCCTCTCTGTGCGAGCGTATGAGTCATAGGGTCGTATGGGGCAGTAGACGGTCTCGTAGGTAGCTAGGCCCCATGCCATGGGGTTTTAGTATAATTTAATTTAGGGGATTTTAGCGCAGGGACAATTGTTTAATTCGTTTCTTAACTATTTATTTTTTCTATGTATTTTATATTGGTTTTTATTCCTTGTGCACCGCTCCGAGTCCCTTCGGGGAGAGGAGGCGGTATATAAATAAATTTATTATTATTATTATTATTATTATTATTATTATTATTATTATTATTATTATTATTATTATTATTATTATTATTATTATTATTATTATTATTATTATTATTATGGAGCACCTTGAAGATGGTCATCACAACCTTGTAGCGCATATAAGTCTTAAGTGCTATTGCTATTATACAGTTAAGCCTTGTTTCATGACCACAATTGGGAATGGCAACTTGGTACCTAAATGAAACTGCAACTATGTTTTCCACCCCCACAGGTACCACCCACGTTACTGGACACACAGTTCTCTGAATTTACACCAGATATAACACCCATTATCTTGGCTGCCCATACAAACAATTATGAGATCATAAAACTTTTAGTCCAGAAAGGTGTGTCTGTTCCCAGACCACATGAAGTTCGCTGTAACTGTGTGGAATGTGTCTCCAGTTCAGATGTGGATAGCCTTCGCCATTCCCGATCCAGACTAAATATCTACAAGGCTCTTGCAAGCCCATCTTTAATTGCTCTGTCAAGTGAGGACCCATTTCTTACAGCATTCCAGTTAAGTTGGGAACTTCAAGAACTGAGCAAAGTGGAAAATGAATTTAAATCTGAATATGAAGAATTATCACAACAGTGCAAGCAGTTTGCAAAAGATTTGTTGGATCAGACTCGAAGTTCAAGAGAATTGGAAATTATTCTTAATTACAGAGATGATAACAGTCTATTAGAAGAGCAGAGTGAAAATGATTTGGCAAGATTAAAACTGGCAATTAAATACCGTCAAAAAGAGGTAGGTATGCAGATAAAATGTTAGTGGATTTTATTACAATAATGAGTGAGATAACATGCTTCCTAAATAAGACCAAATGCAGTTCAGATCCTCATTTCTTCATTATTTCAGTATCTTTCACTTTTTAATTAACATTTTAGGTTATTGGGGTCTAGTGGGCACTGAAATACTGCAAAAGTTGTGAGGCAAACAGGAGGAACGTGTATTTGACATGTTTCCTGCCTTGAGTTAGCCCCACATGGATTAAGATTAAGATTAAGATTTATTGCATTTATATACCGCCCTATCTCCCTTTCAAGACTCAGGGCGGTGTACAGCCAACAGTAAAAATGAGTAATATAAAAGTTAAGATCAAATGTTAAGATATAATTAAATAGATTGGCCTGCCAAATTAAAACCCCCTACTAAAATCAATTTAAAAACTACGACAGGCCGGCAGCATGAAATTAATGGGTCTTCAGGGCCTGACGGAAGAGGCGTAAGTCCGTGATCTTCCGTAGTTCAGGGGGTAGGTCATTCCAAAGGGCAGGAGCTGCCACAGAGAAGGCTCTCCCCCTGGGGGTCGCCAGCCGACATTGCCTGGGCGACGGCACCCTGAGGAGGCCCTCTCTGTGGGAGCGAACTGGTCGGTGGGAGGTATTTGGCAGCAGGAGGCGGTCTTGCAAGTAGCCAGGTCCCTTGCCATGGATACCTTTACCTTTCACTTTCTATAAGTATAAGCAGAAAACCTCATCTCTTAGATGAGGATAAATATAATAGATATGAGGATATACCAGAGAACAAAGTTCTGTTGTCTTTAATGTTAATACCTAATAATTGTGTCCTTCAATGTACAAGGAATTTCATCTAGTAAAAATGCAGTTAAATCTCTGAAATTTCTTTTTGCATGTTACATTTTGTATATAAGAATTTACTAGATAGAAGAGTTTTGATTATTTCTTTTGTTTTGTGTTAGTTTGTTGCCCAACCAAACTGTCAACAGCTACTTGCCTCTCGTTGGTATGATGAATTCCCAGGCTGGAGGAGACACCACTGGGCTGTGAAGATGCTGACTTGCATCATTGTTGGATTCCTTTTTCCCGCATTCTCTGTCTGCTACTTAATAGCTCCCAAGAGCCGACTGGGGCTGTTCATCAGGAAGCCATTCATCAAATTCATCTGCCACACTGCCTCCTACTTGACCTTTTTGTTTTTTCTTCTACTTGCCTCTCAGCATATTGACAGGTCAGACCTGAATATGCAAGGGCCTCCACCAACCATCGTTGAATGGATGATCTTACCATGGGTATTGGGTAAATATAAATATAAAGTAATATAAAGTAAAATATAAATATAAATATTTATAAATATAAAATATAAAAGTAAAGCAAATATACGGTACTTTATTTATGTATTTCTTTAATATTTGTGTTGGGAGTAATTGACTCACACAAGAGAAAGCTGATGCAGATCATTGTAATATTATATTTTTAATTATATATTACTTCAACAATACATCTGTAGCCATTCAGGACAATAACATTAAACTGAAATCAAAATTATTTTTAAAGAACTAGCTGTCAGAATTCCAAATAGCATCCTCAATCAAATAAGAATCCGACACTTAGAGATTCCTCAAAATTCAAATTTATTAAAGAAACCATGTTGGCACATCCGGGAAAACCTGAATCTGAAAGCTTCCAGGTTTTACCCACCCATTTGAAAGTTCAAGATCCTGCCCCAGCATCCACATATCCATCATATTGCCCAATCAGCCACTGTCATGAAGGAAGATTCCTCCCATCCATGCCAGTCCAGGTGCAGGGACAAAACCACCTTGACTCTTCGAGAAGGAATGTTATTTTGGCTACATATCTCTCATGCTCCATACAATCTCTCCTCCCAGTTTCCCACAGTAGAATATGCTTGAATATGTGGCAGACCTGAGGCCCAATACAAAGATGGCTTCCAAGCCTGACATTAACAGAACCTGGTGTAAGTCAATCATTTTTTTATTCCCATCCTAGTGTAGTATTTGTATCCAAAATATGGTGTATACCAATTAAGAGTTATAATGACAAACAAATGTATTCAGTCATGAGTGTTTTCTTCTATTAATGATAGTCTCAGCAATCAATAGCTCAAAATTTGCCCATGAATGTTAATCCATAACAATTTCACACCTTTATTATACATTTTAGAACTGGATTCTGTTTGACATGTTTCAGAGTTTAGACCTAAGCCGAATTATTCTATTCTCTATTCTGTATTCTCATGGGCTGGGGGGGGGGGGGGAGAATAGCCATGTTGGAGAGAATGGGGACTGAAATAATTTGTGCCTCTTGGACCAGAATCTTTGTTTGTTTATTATAGTTATAGGTCACCCATCTCACTGTTGGAGCAACTCTGGGCAAGTTACAAACTATTTTTAGAAGAATAAACAACTTTTTTTCCTAATGTTCTTTCTTCCTTGAAAAATCAACATGTTGTTTCATTAAGTTTCCCCAATCCTATATCCTCCTCCCACCACAGCTTTAATTTTTGAACCCGGGGGCCTGTTGCAGGTTTTTAAAAAATGCAAAATAAAAACATACAAATTCAAATAGGTGATAAGGACTTCTACCCTCAAAAGGGAGGACATATCTTCATTTAAATTTAATGTTACCTCATATGGTTGCTAATTGGTGCTTAAAATGATAAGAGAACGTAGAATGGGTTATGAGGTTAGAAGAGCTAACAAAATAAGAGTTGGAAGTACCTTCATGGTCTTCTAGTCCAACCCCCTGCTCAAGTAGGAGACCCTATATGATTTCAGACAAATGGCTGTCCATTTCCTGCAACTGTTCTTCATATGTTTTAGCCTCCAATCCCCCAATCATCTTCATTGCTCTTTGCACTCTCTTTCTCTTCTCTGCACTCATCTTTTTTATATTGGGGTGACAAAAACTGGATGCAGTATTCCAAATGAGATTTACAAAGGCCTAATAAAGCAGTAATAACACTTCACATGCTCCTGATTCTATCCCTCTGTTAATTCAGCCCAGGATGGCATTGGCTTTTTTGGCAGCTGCAGCACACTGCTGGTTCATATTTAAATGGCTGTCCACTAGGACTCCAAGATGCCTCTCATAGTTACTGCTATTGAGCCATGTTTCACCTAATCTGTATCTGCACATTTGGCTTTTCTTGCCTAAGTGTAAAACCTTGCTTTTCTTTACATTGAATTTCATTTTGTTAAATAGGACCCAGTGCTAAAGTCTATTAAGATCCATTTGGATGTTTGTTTGTTTTTTGAAATAATTTTTATTAGTTTTAACATTTTATAAAAGGAAAGGGGTAGGTAAGGTATATTAACAATTTTTTTAGAGCTTCCACATCGGGGTTGGTGACCGCCTCTGAGTCTTCTTGAATAAGTTCCATTGGGAAATAATAAAAATAGGAAGGGGTACATACATTTTAAATCATAAGTTTCATAATCAAAAGTAAAATTTCATACATTCAATTACTTTGTTTCTATTAACATCCATACAGGAATTACCATACATAAAAAAAGAAAAAAAAGTTATTTTTGTGATCTGAGCCTCTTTGCTATTGTTTCTTTCTTCTCCACCCCACCAGTAGGTGGAGCCGTGGCCCCCTCCCATTCCCATATCGTCATCATCCAGGATTGAGGAATGTTTTTTAAGAAAATTCTCTGCCTCTTCCACTGTTTTCATTCTAACTCTTCCTCCCTCCCAGAATACCAGCATCCCTTCGGGCATCAACCACTTGAACCGCACCCCCTTTGTATGTAATTTTTTCGATAGGAAGGAATATTTCCTTCTTATATCTCGTATATTTTTAGGGATCTGCTTCAATATGGCCACCTCATTTTGCTGATATATCAAAGGCCCCCCTCTTTGCACTCTCAGTATCTCGTCCCTCATTGACCTTCTTATGAATTTAATATGTATCTCTCTGGGTGCATCATTTATTCTGGCATATGCTGAATTAATTCTATAAATCAAATGAATGTCCCCCCAAATAAGTACCTTATTTTTCTTAGTATAATCCGCTAAAATTGTAGCCATTAAATCTTTTAAATCCTCATTATCTGCTTCTGGAACATTCTGAAATCTTAAAAAGAAAGACATACGTTCAAAATCAATTCTAGACATCTGACCAGCAATATCTGTAATTTCCTTCTTAAAATCTTTTATCTCTTCCTTCATCCCAACTACCCCCCCTTCCAGCCCCTCAATTTTTTGCTTATTAATTGTTATTTCTCTTTGTGCCTCCAAAAGTTCCAGTCTTGTACTTAAATTGTCTTTCCGGATTTGTTGTATTTCATTCATTATTTTTTGAAACATCTCCTCTGTGGTTGTTGGCTTGGGATCCTCTGCTTCTGTTTCCCTCTAAAGTAAAGCTGTAATCTTTGGTTGTGAGGTTGGACTGGGCTTTGTAGGTGCTGGGGCAGAGCTTGATTTCCCAGATGGAGGCTTTCTCGTTGCCATAATTAAAGCTTTAAATGTTGGTATAAAGAAAGAAGAAAGGAAATGGTGCTGTTGGGCGGGCAGTCTGTGAAGTTCGAGACAAAAGCAGTAGTAGTTCAAATTAAATTTGCAACATCCAGAGAGAAAAGTAAAATATAATTTTCCAAACAAAAACAGAAGGCTTCACAAAGGAAGAGAACACTGAAAGTCACTAGAGCAAGCCTTTTTATATATATTTTAAATTTAGTCTCATTTAGTTTGTTAAAATGGAGGAATGCTTATTTTCAAAAGGAAAAGTTCCATTCTGGGAACAAAGAAACGCCATCTTTCCGCCTTGCTGGCAGCGATGAAGAAAGTAAAAGTTTGGAAACAGTCTATTTTAAATGTAGCAAGGCTCAGGATACATTGTTTAACAACAATTCCTTATTTGGCAATGCATTTCCTTTTTAAATAAATCCATTGGATGTCACTTTCACTCTCTCCACTTCGCGGGACTAATTCTCTAATGACGCTTTTATTTCCAGGGGGGTTGTTTCTCACAACTCCCCCCTATTTCTCTCTTTCAAACAGTTGAATGCAGGAATTTCAAATAAATCACTCATATTACCATTTCTTCTAATCCGGAGCCTTAGCGCAGTCATTCAGCCCCGGCGTTTCTGCTCATTTTAAAAATCCTCCATGGTTCCAGCTCCTTTGGCGAAAGGGAAGCACTCCCCCCCCGCACTCCATTCCTTGGCTCCTGGGGCGTGGCGGGAATAGCCCCCCCGACCGCCGTCAAGGTGGGGGCCTTGCCGCAAGCCGCCCTTACGGGGGGGACTCTTTGTGTCCCCCCCTGCACCCGAAGGCGCCCTCCAAGGAAACACAGCGGCGGACGTGTAGAGAACACGTCCGTCGCATCCAAAGCCGGAAACGATCTCTCCAAGATCCATTTGGATGTTGAGCCTATCTTCTGGACTCCATCCCATCACTGGGAGTCCAGGCGACTCAGTGATTGACGAGTGAGACCTTGGCCAGGCTCCTCGAGAGATGAGGACTTTGTAGGGGGCCAATCTAGCACCCGGGCTGGCTACAACACAATGTTCATTCTCTGCCTTATTTGAGATGCCTAGCTGCAATGGACAGCAAAGCTAGGGTTGATCCCAGCTGCTACTTTATGCCACAGTGCTTCCTGGACACGGCTTACAGCTCTGAGTCCAAAGCAGCAGAAGGCAAGGGCTGCCTTGGTGCCACCAGCCTCGGACTCTTAGAGGTCTGTGGAGGATGCTCTTGAATTGGTGCCAAAACCAGGGCCCCTGGAGGGCATGGGTGTTGTGGCCTGCCAGCAGCCAGTGGAGCTGGGGGCAGACTCAGACAGTGGTGAGGTTAGGGAGGAACATGGGCCAGTCCTGGAGTCTGGGAAGGCTCTGATGAGTGCTCTGCATCAAAGATGGGGCCAGGGCAGTCTGACAGTTATCAGCTATCTTCGGAGTCAGAGATAAGTGGGGCTGAAGAACAGCTGGAGCCTGTACCCGAGCTGTCAGGAGAAGGGAACAATTAAGGAACAGAGGTTGACTTGGGACTAAAGGCCCAAGGAGATGCTGAATGGCCCCTCCCATAGGAAATAAGTAGGAGTAAAAGGGAAGTGGTGTTTGCAGGAGACAGTTCATTAGTGTGAAGATTTGCTTATCTGAGAGACTCCTTGTAAAGTATTTCCTTTTACAGTGTTGTGTCTGCAAGCTATTGACCTGGCAACAATCCAAGGACTGATAAGGTCTGTGTTTGCAATTCACCCTTGAAAGACTGTTTGCTATGACTTTGCTGGATGTGAATGCTAGGAATTTACATTAGCCAAATAAAAAGAGGTTTTTTTCAGGACAAGGTGTCTGTTTTGTGATTTGGTGAAGCCTCATTCAGAACAGTTTGTCTCCTGGCCCAACAAACCTCTATTAACATGGAGCAGCTTCTTATTGAGAATGCTCAGCTCACTCAACAGGTCGCTTTATTAGCAGTTCAGGTCACTCAGCTCCAAGCTCACACTGTTCCACCTCTCTGGAGGAAATGTCTGGTGGTGGTGCCTGATAAATTCTATGGCAACCAAGCTATGTTTCCAGCATTCTTGGGACAATGCCAGCTCTTTATCAGCCTGAGAGCTGAAGATTTCCCCACTTACCGGGATAAAGTGGGGTTTATGAATAACCTTCTCTCTGACTCTGCGGCCTACTGGGCCACACCCCTGCTGGTCCAGGCTAACTCTTTGAGGGATGATTTCTGGGGTTTTTATTTATTTATGTATTTGTTGAATTTATATAACTGCACCCTCTCCCCGAAGGGACCCGGGGCGGTGCACAGGAAATTAAAACACACAATATCACAATATAAATAATTAATACCAAATTAAATAAATTATCCCTGTGCTAAAATTTAAAATGTTAAAACATCATCCCATCTAAAACCCAATTAAAACAATTTATGGTACAGACTGTAGGCTAGGTAAATAACTTAGGCCAAGCCGGCCTGATGAAACAAGAGTGTCTTTAATTTCTGGCGGAAGGTGCGGAGGTCTGTGGTTGTTCTAAGGTCGGGGGGTAGGTCGTTCCAGAGGGTTGGGCCCACCACAGAGAAGGCCCTTCCCCTGGGCGTCGCCCACTGGCATTGCCTGGTGGACGGCACCCAGAGAAGTCCCTCTCTGTGGGAGCGGATCGGCCTCAGGGATGTATGGGGTAGGATGCGGTCTTGCAGATAGCTAGGTCCCGTGCCATGGAGCGCTTTAAATATTTAATATTTAATAATATTTAATAATATAATAATAATATTTAATATTTGTAAACCGCTCCCTCTCCCCATAGGGACAATGGCAATCAACACCTTGAAGCGCACCCGAAAGACCACAGGTAACCAGTGCAGCTCACGCAGGAGCGGTGTTACATGGGAATACCTGGACGTTCCCAAGATCGCAAACGCGGCCGCATTCTGGACCAGCTGTAGTCTTCGGGTGCACCCCAAGGGGAGCCCCATGTAGAGAGCATTGCAGTAGTCTAGCTGGGATGTCACAAGCGCGTGAGTGACTTTGCGAAGGGCGTCCCGGTCCAATAAGGGACGCAACTGCCGCACCAGGCGTACCTGGTGGAATGCCCCCCTGGCCACGGCCGTCACGTGATCTTGCATAGACAGCCGGGTATCCAGGAGGATGCCTAAGTTGCGTGCCCGATCCACGGGGGCCAGATGTTCTCCCCCTATGGCCAGTGATGGAATCAACTGGTTGTACCGGGGCGCCGGAAACCACAGCCACTCGGTCTTGGATGGGTTGAGTTTGAGTCTGTTGCTTCCCATCCATTTGTGACCACCTCAGGCTGATGTATGAAGACTCTATTAGGACACAGATTGCTACCCAATGTGTGAAGATCCTGAAGCAAGCCGGGTGCCCTCTGCAGGTGTATGTCAGTGAGTTTAAGTTGCTTAGCCAAGATTTGCCCTGGAATGAAACTGCTCTCATGGATGTTTTTTTAGGATGGGTTGTCGGAGGAGTTGCAGGATGAGCTGGTCCAGGTTGACATTCCTCCAAACATCAACACACTGGTTCATCTTTGCCTCCAGATTGGTGCTCGGTGATAGAGACAGGGAAGTCGTCATACCTCCCAGAAGACCCAGGTGGTCCCAGTCATGCACGAGACCCCGACTCTGCAGGAGGAGCCCATGGAATTAGGCACAGCCAGATTCCACCTGTCAGTGATGGAGAAAAACAAACTGCACTCAGTTTTTTGTTTCTATTGTGGGGAACCTGGGCACATAGCTACTTCTTGCCCCAAGAAGCGAAGATGGGTATCCGCTACTGAGCCTGCCCCACAGCCACAAAAAATCCTGTTGGGGAACACCCCAAGCCTGACCTAGTAGAGACACTGGGTTAAGCATGCCTTTAGAGCCTGGGGAGGGTGAAAAAAGCATGAAAAAGGGCATGCCCTGACAAATGGTTCCGGTGCCGCCTGTGGCATGCGTGCCATAGGTTCACCATCACAGGTCTAGATCTAAAGCTATCTGTTCTAACTCCTTTCCCCCAGCTATCTTCTTGTATCTCCCATTCCCTTTTCACACCTTTTTTCAAAATTCCCTTCTGTTTTAATTGCTTATTCACTATCAATTTTCATATTGTTATCTTCTTGTTGATTTCTTGGTTCTGCTTTCTCCTCCATTTCTTCTGGTTGCTCTCGTTTTTCCTCAATGTCCTGGTCTTTACTTATTGTTCCTTGTATTATATTTTCCAGTTTTTGGTCTAACTTTAACTTTAACTTTATTTAAATTTATATACCGTCCTATCTCCCTTACGGGACTCAGGGCGGTGAACAGGCAATCATAAAAACATAAAAACATCAAGTACAATAAATATACTAAAAACAAATTAAACTAGAAACCTGTTCTAAAAAAACGAATAAAAACCCAATAGATAAAATAGATTTAAAAGCTACACCAGGCCGGCCGCATGAAATAGATGAGTTTTCAGGGCCCGTCGGAAGAGGACCAGGTCCGTGGTTGTGCGCAGGTCAGGGGGAAGGTCATTCCAGAGGGCCGGAGCTACCACAGAGAAGGCTCTTCCCCTGGGGGTCACCAGCCGACATTAGTCGACGGGACCCTGAGGAGACCCTCTCTGTGGGAGCGGACTGGTCGATGGGAGGTATGCGGCAGGAGACAATCAAATATTGCCATCATCTCCTTATGTTGTTCTTTTATAAAATCCTTAATGGTTTGGTAGATCAGCTCCGTTCCATTATCTCCACTTCCTTTCATTTTGCAGCCAGTCCAAATTAAAAGAAAGAAAACCAAGGTGTCATCTACACCTCTTCCAGTCTTTTTTTTTGCTCAAAATGTTCAGGGGTCTCATAGCTAAAGTCCTTGTTTAATGTAGAAATCTTTAATAATTTTAAAATAGATACTTGTAATCCATCTAATATGAAAAGTCCCAAGGTTGCCCAGCTCTCTTTTTAGCAACAGGTGGCACTCAAATATCAATTTGTTGCAGCCTCTCCACATTAATGCTAACAGACCGATTTTAATTATTTTGAGTTATGAATCTAATAAATGGGGAAAAACGATAACTCCAGATCAAATTCCAACATTTAGAATGCCTTTTCCAATACCACATGAGAGTTCAATTTTCTTATTCTTGTTTTTTTTTTTCCTCTTCTTAAATACACTAATATTTTTTAATGTGCTTAAGCACTGCTAGGAAATGGTTCTAAATATGCTTCCCCGTTAAATTTCTTGGGGTCATTTTTTTGTGGAGAGTATTTCCTCACCCTGTTCACACACCACTCACTTTCTCTGCTCCAGCACAGTCTTAGGTGTTTAGGCTGTGTTCAGCTTCATGGCAGCCATATTTGCTGCCACTGCTCCTGCCACTGCTTGGATGAGGGGGCTTTCCTAGTCAGGGAGGGGAGATGTGGCTCCCCTCTACCTGCCAGCTGGTCCCCCTTTACTTTACTATCTCTCCATGGCTATGGTCCAGATTGGACCCTCTGACAAGGTTGACAGCAGATTGCACGCCAATGACATGAGAAAGCAATCAGACACCAAAGAGAGAAGTCAACCCAACCAGAGCCCCAAAGCCAACAGGGGACCATAGCCCTACAGCTGGCCTCAAAACCAGCCCTCCCACAAAGTCCGCTGAAATGCTACAGATGCAGGGGGATAGGCCACATGGCATCAGCATGAGCAATCCCAGCCCTGAAACCAAGGCCAGAGCCACCAACAAGGGCACAACCAGAACGAGGCCCAAGTATGTAACCAACACAGTATGTAACCTGAACTGGTGCTGGAGGCTGATAAGCCCAGGAGCAGTGCGTCCGCAAAGCCCAGCTGGGCGGAGGGACACAGGGCATCCCAACACAGGAACCTCTGCTGGAAAAGCTATCTGGGAGGCAAGAGCAAGCTGAGAAGCCTCCATTCTTCCTCCTTACCTTATTTCCCCCCCACCGCACCCCTTTCCCAATTGTTTTGTCCCACTCAGGCCCTTGAGACAAAGAGGCATGATTTATAGAGACAGGGTGGGGGAGGGAAGCAGAGAAGAAGTGGCAGCAACAGCCCCAGCACACACCCCTCTTTGCCCATCATGGCTACCAGGGCTTCTCCATCGTCATGGGCTCCAGGAGGAGGAGGGGGCCATCTCTCCCATTGGGAGCTCTGCCAGAAAAGCCATCCAGGAGGCGAGAGTGAGCCAAGACTCCACAGGGAGAAAGAGAAAGAGAAGGGGTGGGAGGGAAAGAGAAATAGAGAGAGAAACAGAGAAATAGAGAAGGGGAGGGGGGGGAAAGAGAGGTAAAGAGGAAGGAAGGAGGAATGAAAGGGGGATGGAGGGAAAAAGAAAGGGAAGAAGGGAGGGAAAGAGAAAGGGCGGAAAGGGGGGAAAGAGATAAAAAGGGGGAAGAGAGAGGGGAGAGAGGGAAGGAGAAAGGTGGGGGGAAAGAAAGGGGAAGAGAAAGAAATGAAGGAGGAAGAGAAAAAGAAGGGAGGGAGGGAAAGAAAGGTAGAAAGGGTAAAGAGAAAGGGGAGGGAGGGAAAGAAAGGGAGAAAAGGGGGAAAGAGAAAGAGAAGGAGGGAGGGAAAGAAAGGGAGCGAGGGGGAAAGTGAGAGAAGGAGAGGGGGAAGAGAAATGGGTGAGGAGGAAAAGAGGGAGAGAAAGAAATGATATTACAAATAGTTTTTTATTGTTGCTAAATGTAATATTTCAAAAGCAGAAAAAAAGGGGGCATAAAATTCATGTTTTTCTTAGAACAATTAGCTGAACTCTGCCTTGTTTATCATTATTTTAGGTAGTAAAACTTCACTATTCAGGTTAAATTGCCATGTTTGCACTTTGCAATATATAAGTAGGTTTGGGGTTGCAATTTGGGCACTCAGTACCGAAATATTTCGCCACCACTGGCCTTTAATTTTTAATTTGCTGGTTATCTATATTCTCTTTTGATATCCGCGTAATGAATGCCTCTGTCCATGAATTTGGTAATTTTGCTTGTTCTAATGTTTCATTATATAAGTCCAATAATACTTTCTCTAATGGCTCCTGAATTTCTTTATATAATTCTGCAGGGATTCCATCCGGTCCTGGTGTTTTGTTATTCTTTTGTTTTTTGATTGCCTTCTTCATCTCTATCATAGTAATCAACTTTTCCCTTGCTATATCCGGTTCCATGGGGAGTTCTTTCTCCTTTAAATACTGCTTAATATCTTCTTCCATTATATCCTCTGGGCTATATAAAGTTTTAAAGAATTTTTGGGCAATACTTTCCCTCCCTTCTGTCTGGTGATGAAGGTTCCCTTCTTCAGTTGATTATCTAGACCCGCGCCAGTCCGGCTTTCGGCCCGGGCATAGCACCGAGACGGCATTGGTCGCGTTGGTCGATGATCTCTGGAGGGCCAGAGATGGGGGTTGTTCCTCCATCCTGGTCCTATTAGACCTCTCGGCGGCTTTCGATACCATCGACCATGGTATCCTATTGCATCGGCTGGGGGGGTTGGGGGTGGGAGGCACCGTTTTACGGTGGTTCTCCTCCTACCTCTCTGGCCGATTGCAATTTGTGTTGGCAGGAGAGCAGAGGTCGACCTCGAGACCCCTCACATGTGGGGTGCCTCAGGGGTCGGTCCTCTCGCCTCTCCTGTTTAACACATACATGAAGCCGCTGGGTGAGATCATCCGTGGTTTTGGGGTAGAGTACCATCTCTACGCTGATGACACTCAGCTGTATATATCTACCCCAAACCACCCCAACGATGCCGTAGCGGTGATGTGCCAGTGCCTGGAAGCCGTGCGGATCTGGATGGGAAGTAACGGACTCAGGCTCAACCCGACCAAGACCGAGTGGCTGTGGTTTCCAGCCGCCCGATTCAACCAGCTCACTCCATCGCTGGCCATAGGGGGCGAACATCTTGCCCCTGTGGATGGGGCGTGAAATTTGGGTGTCCTCTTGGATGCCCGGCTGTCCATGGAAGATTAAGTGACAGCCGTGGCTAGGAGGGCGTTTTACCAGGTTCGCCTGGTTCGCCAGTTGCGCCCCCTGTTGGATCGGGATGCCCTTTGCACAGTCACTCATGCTCTCGTGACATCCCGACTGGACTATTGTAACTCTCTCTACATGGGGCTCCCCTTGAGGTGCACCCGAAGACTTCAGCTGGTCCAGAATGCAGCCGCGCGAGCAATAATGGGGACCGCAAGGTACGCCCATATAACACTGCTCTTGCGCGAGCTGCACTGGCTGCCTGTTGTCTTTCGGGTGCGCTTCAAGGTGCTGGTTGTCATCTTTAAAACGCTCCATGGCTCGGGACCTAGCTATCTGCGGGATCGGATCCTGCCCCATACATCCTCACGGCCGATCCGCTCCCACAGAGAGGGACTTCTCCGGGTGCCGTCCACTAGACTGTGTCAGCGGGCGACGCCCAGGGGAAGGGCCTTCTCTGTGGCGGGCCCAGCCCTCTGGAACGACCTCCCCCCCGACATTAGAACAACTACGGACCTCCGCTCCTTCCGTCGAAAACTGAAAACACACTTTTTCTGTCTGGCCGGCCTTGGTTAGTCTCTACCTCTGGGGTGTTTAGGGAATTTAGTTTAATGGGGTTTTTAGCGCAGGGACAATCAATTTAATCTGCTTTTATTTATTGTATTTATTGTTTGTATATATTTTTATATGTTTTAATTTCCCTGTGCACCGCTCCGAGTCCCCTTGGGGAGAGGACGCGGTATACAAAATTAATTATTATTATTATTATTATTATTATTATTATTATTATTATTATTATTATTATTATTATTATTATTATTATTAATCTCGCAACTGTTGTATCAATTTTTTTTCTTTCTCTTCCTTCAGTTTGTATGCCAACCATCTCCCTGGTTTGTTTGCGTGTTCAAAAAAGTTCTGTTTCGTCAACCTGAGTTTTTGTGCCATTTCTTCTTGTACAAGTAAATTCATTTTATGTTTGACCACATCCTTTTCTTTTTTAATTTTCTCATTTTGGGGTTCTTTTTCCTTCTTAAATTCTTCCAATTTTTCCTGCAACACCCTTTGTTGTTTTCTCTTTTCTTTATTCCTTCATGCCACATATGCTATTGTTAGGCCCTGTATATATGCTTTAGTTGTATTTCATAAGTTTTGTAATGATGTTTGTTCTTTCACATTTTCTTTCAAAAATAGTTCTAACTCTTTCTCCATTATTTGGACATATTTTTTTCCTTTAATATTCTCTGGTTCAAAGTCTATCTCCCTCTATTTCCCCCTCTCCATTTCACTTTTAAAAGGTTGTGGTTTGCCCATGTGTTCGCAATTATTTCTATTTCCTCTATATCCTTTCCCAATTCCACATCTATCCACACCATATCAATTCTTGACCATGAATTGTGGGGGTTTGAAAAAAGAGTATACTGACTTTTCTGCGGATTTAATTCTCTCCATGTATCTTTTAAATTTAATTCTTGTGCCATTTCAAAGAAGCACAGTTGGTAATGTTCACTTATTATTATTATTTTTACTACTTGTATAATCTTTCTTAGTATCCGCTACCGCATTAAAGTCTCTTACTAGGCAGATATACTCCTGATCTGAATCTATTATTTTCTGATGTCATTTATGGTAGAATTCCTTTTGATTGACATTTGGCACATATATTACTAGTATTCACTTTTGACATTGCTATTTCTATCAATAGAAGAATTCTTCCCTCTTCACCACGCTTTAACGTGATCCCCTCGAATGCCCTAGATAGCAGACTTTAGGGTGGTGCAAAGCCCACCCTCTGCTCATGTGACGGTCAATCCTTGGAATCACTAGCTCACATTGCATTCACATGCCCCTACTACCAGGAGAAAAGATTACTACTCATCTTCCATATTTGCCAAAGATTTCCCAGACTAACCGGAAATCAGAGTCTTCGCCTTCTTCTCCATGACACTGACCCAAGGACCACACTGAAGGTTGCAAAAAGTTTTGCTGCAGTCTTAGCTTGTAAGAACTGTGAGAAGGGTTGGGTTGGTCCCACTGGCTGAGGCCAGTTGTGCCGATTGTTTGCAGCGTAACACTCGGTGGCCGCATCAGGTGCTGACACAAGCACTCATGTAAATCTTAACATGGTATCTTCCATTTATGCTCAATTCGAACTGATCATACTCCCAAACCATAGATTTAAATTTCTAATGATTAGATGGTACGGTTGACAGAATGGCCCTTGTCATCGATTTTGCCTGTTGTCTCCCACCCTTCAGCAGGGCTCGGCTGAATATCCCCATGTGTTTTGTTTATCTTGTCTTTTGGTCCATGACCACAAGACATGACCACAAGGCATGGAGGCGGCTACCCTCCATGCCCTGCGGGAGTCTCCCCTCTCGCAGGTTTGGCCCTCAACACTATTGAGGGCCCACCTCGATGATGGGTTCTTGAACCTAGAGAGGTGGTCAAAACGGAAATAGAGGGTTTTTTAAATTAAATTCTTAATTCATGTCTTAAGGGGCCCCAGGGAGGGGGGAGGTCAAAATAATATTAGAATGGTGGGTGAGGGGGAAAACCCACCAGGGAATGTCTCCAGGCCGGCTAGCGTTCCTGGCGGGGAGGGCATAGTGTCTAGAATTGGGTAGGGGTGGGGGTCTATCCAAAAGAGGGCTATACCATCAAGACTGTGTGTGGGAGGGGCAGGTATGGTGGAAGTCGAGGGCCATATTATGTAAGGGCCATATCATGTAAGCACCTGCTGTTTGCGAGTGGTGGCGCGCTCTGGCCCTCATGGCTCCTCTTGCGATCCAGGGGGTTCAGGAACTCAGGGCCTGGGCCTTCAGCTGATGTTGTGCAATGCCAGGTCCATGGTTAACAAAGCCCCCCTCATTCACGATCTGGTTTTGGAGGGGGGTGCGGACCTGGTGGGTATTACGGAGACCTGGTTGGGCCAAGAGGGGGGGTGCCCCTTGTTGAAATGTGCCCACCGGGTTACCGCACATTTCACCAGCCACGAGCCCAGGGTTGGGGTGGGGGGGTGACAGTAGTTATAAAGGAGGGTCTTGATCCGAGGGAGACCACTGTGCCGCAGACAGCCGGCTGTGAGTCTCTATGTGTGAAATGGGGTCATGGGAGGAAGTTGGGCCTGCTGATTGTGTACCTGGCTCCCCGCTACGTATCAGCAGCCCTACCCGAGCTTCTTAATGTGATAGCCGAGATGGCGGTTGACACGCCCAGGCTGTTAGTCATGGGGGATTTCAACCTGCCATCGATAGGCGAGTCATCTGAGATGGCACGGGAGTTCATGGCCTCCATGACAGCCATGGACCTGACCCAGTTAGTTCATGACCCCACCCACACTGGAGGACACACGCTGGACTTAGTTTTTGTCTCCGGCCAGTGGTTGAGTGATCTTGGTTTAGGGGAAATAGCTGTTGAACCCCTCTCATGGTCAGATCACTCTCTCCTTCGGCTTGGCTTTCCAACCGCTGCACCCCATCACGGGGTGGCGGAACCGGAAGCGGTGAGTTGGTTCCACCCCAGGCGCCTGATGGACCATGAGAGGTTCCAGATGGAGCTTCGGCCAATACCTGAGACCCTGACCCGCGACTCAACTGAGGACCTAGTGGCCGCTTGGAATAGTGCGGCCACGGGGGCCCTGGACCGGGTCGTGCCTATGCGGTCTCTCACCCAGTGCCGAACCACCTTTGCTCCTTGGTTTTCTGAGGAGCTGAGGGTGATGAAGCATTGGAAGAGCAAGAACCTAGAATCAGAGGAGGATTTGGCCTCCCCAATTGGCAGCTTTATTATCAGGCGGCTTTATTAATTTGGATTAAAGAATGGATGATCCTGAGAAGAACACGGCTCCTGACTATTCAAGGCTGGGGCCTACAGTATGGTTGGCACTATTATATTTGGCCCGGTTCTGAGCGACCCAAACACTTCTATGACCATCTTGTTCGTAGGACCTTGAGTTATACTTGGGAGAAGTTGAGGAGGAAGATATATTTGAAGGTGCCGTGTTGGATTTCTACTCAGGAAGCCCTTGTCTATCCAACACGATATAGAGGGGAGAAAATCTTGACATATGAGGAGATCTTAGATGCACAGGGGAATTTGAAGACCAGGGAAATATTAACCTCGCAAGGATACCATATCGACTGGTGGCCATACTCCCAGATATTCTCAAGATATACAAAAAAGATCAGAAGGCTGAAGGGATATATCCCTACAAACAAGAACTGGACATGGTTCTTTTTGGGAAAGAGAAAGGGATGCTCTCCAAGTGTTATGCATATCTATCGTTATTAGACATAGGGGAGGAAGTGGTCAAAGACTGCATGATTGTTTGGGGACGGAATATAGGACGCACACTGGACTTTCAAAGTTGGGAAGAAATCTGGTTCAAAAATATGAAATTGACAATGGCAGCCTCGTATAAGGAAAATACATATAAAATGATATATCGGTGGCATTTACCCCCGGCAAGACTTGCCAGAATGTTCCCTGGGACCATGCCTAATTGCTGGAAATTAGGCCACAGAGAGGGGACCTATTTCCATCAGTGGTGGACCTGCCCAATGGCGATTAAATACTGGAAAAAGATCAGACAGTGGTTAATAGAAATTACCCAACATCGATTAGAGTTGAAACCGGAAACCTTCCTGTTAGGACTTAAACCCCCAGATATCAACATGATATGGTTTTTGGTGTTGCACATAATTATTGTGGCAAGATTGGCATTTGCCCAGGAATGGAAGAGTGATCAAATACCGATGGATAGGGCAGTAATAAATAAAATTAATGAGTGCGCAGAGTCGGATAGATTAACAAAATTAATTAAAGGAGAAAAGGACTCAGAATTCTATAACTCGTGGAAGAGGTGGTATAATTGGATACAGGAACGACCGAATAATAACAACTGAAGCAATAATATACTGTATGTTTAAATCGGATATTGGTAAATAATATCAATAAGAAATCAAATGACGAATAAGAATTGTTGAAGTAGGTAGGTTAACTAGATGGGCTGTATATAGTGTAAATGCTGGTGTTAAATATTAGGCCTACTATTAGGAATTTAATGTTAAGTTTGGTTATTTATATGTTATTGCTTTTTTGCGCTGTGACGGCAATATGTTTAAAATTATGTTTCTATGATTTTTTTTATAAGAATAAATAAAATTTTCAACAAAAAAAAAGCGTCGGAAGAGATACCTAGAGAACGGTTGTGGGGCCACCCGCTCCAAATCTGACCAGACACTGATAAGGTCGTATTTAAAGACCTACCTAGTGGCGACAAGAACGGCGAAACATAACTATTTCTCCACTCTTATCGCGTCTGCAGATAACCGCCCTGCCGCCCTGTGTTAGGGTGACCTGCTCCCTTCTTCATCTGAGGGCGCGGGATGCCCCCTTGCAGGGTTGTGCGTAGGAATTTGTGTGTTATCTGCATGACAAAATGGATCAGATTCGGGACGGGTTGGCCTCCGATTGGACTAGTTCAGACGGGCTCACCGAGGCAGGTCTTGAGAATGCTATCTGGGAAGAGTTTGATCCTGTGACTCCTGAGGACATGGACAGGATGCTGGGGCAACTGAACACCACCACATGTTTATTGGACCCGTGTCCCTCCTGGTTGGTACTGGCCTCCTGGGAGGTTACATGAGGCTGGCTCCAGGAAATTGTCAACGCTTCTTTGAGTGAGGGGTTTCTGCCAGCCGCCTTGAAAGAGGCGGTGGTGAGGCCCCTCCTCAAGAAGCCTTCCCTGGACCTGGCTGTGTTGGCCAACTACAGTCCTGTCACCAACCTTCAATTTCTTGCAAAGGTTGTTGAGAGTGTGGTGGCGCGGCAGCTCCCTCAGCACCCGAATGAAGCTGTCTATCTGGACTCGTGCCAGTCTGGCTTCCGGCCTGGGTACAGCACCGAGATGGCATTGGTCGCATTGGTGGACGATCTCTGGAGGGCCCGGGATAGGGGTTGCTCCTTCATCCTGGTCCTGTTAGATCTCTCAGTGGCTTTCGATACCATTGACCATGGTATCATGCTGTGCCGGCTGGAGGGGGTGGGGGTGGGGGCACCATTTTATGGTGGTTCTCCTCCTACCTCTCCGACTGGTTGCAATTTGTGTTGGCAGAAGGGCAGAGGTCAACGCCGAGGTACCTCACCTGTGGGGTCCCACAGGGGTTGGTCCTCTCGCCCCTCCTGTTCAACATCTATATGAAGCCGTTGGGTGATATCATCCGTGGTTTCAGGGTAGAGTTCCATCAGTACGCTGATGACACTCAGTTGTACATCTCTACCCCGGAACACCCCAGCGATGCCGTGGAAGTGATGTCCTGGTGTCTGGAGGCCCTGCGAGTCTGGATGGGGAGAAACAGGCTCCGACTCAACCCGTCCAAGACCGAGTAGCTGTGGCTTCCGGCGTCACGGTATAGCCAGTTGGTGCCATCTCTGGCTATTGGGGGCGAGTCATTGGCCCCTACAGAGAGAGCGTGCAACTTGGGCATCCTCCTGGACTCTTGGCTGTCTCTGGAAGATCATATGACGGCCGTGGCCAGGGGGGCTTTTTATCAGGTTCGCCTGATATGCCAGTTGCGCCCCTTTCTGGATTGTGACGCTTTACGGACGGTCACTCAAGCCCTCGTCATCTCCCGCCTGGACTATTGCAATGCGCTCTACATGGGGCTTCCCTTGAGGTGCACCCGGAGGCTCCAGTTGGTTCAGAATGCAGCTGCTCGGGGGATATTGGGAGCATCTAGGTGCTCCCATGTGACACCTCTCCTGCGTGAGCTGCACTGGCTGCCTGTGGCTTTCCGGGTGCACTTCAAGATACTAGTGACCACCTTCAAAGCGCTCCATGGCAAGGGACCTGGCTATTTGCAAGACCGCCTCCTGCTGCCCAATACCTCCCACCGACCAGTGCGCTCCCACAGAGAGGGTGCTGTCGGCCAGGCAATGTTGGCTGGCAACCCCCAGGGAGAGAGCCTTCTCTGTGGCAGCCCCTGCCCTCTGCTTGTACACCACCCTGAGTCCCGAAAGGGAAAAGGTGCGGTATACAAATCTAATAAATACAAATACAAATACAATCAAGTTTTATCTTATCTTATCCTCTTCCTCTGCATAAATCTGTTTCTGTTTTAACCATTATTTTATATATACTGCTATACCCCTCTTCTTTTTCTGCGCCAATGCCAAATGTAGTTTCTCTATTTTTGGAGATTCTAGAATGCCACCATGTTGTTTCTTAATGTAGACCTCTTGTAAACAGGTAATATCCATATTTTGTTTTGGAAGTTTTGACAGTGTTTGTTTTCTTTTGGCCATTTATGTTGATTGATGGTAACTTAATTTCTTCCATTTTATTGTTTATACTTAGTTCTCGTTTCTCTCCTTGGTCTTATTTGTTGTTGCATTGTCATCTTCATTCACTCTCTTTCTTGATGTTCCCTTTCTGTCCATTCTCTTACTTCTTGGTCCAACCCCTTTCCTTTTGGCTATTGTTCCTCCTGGCTTTTGCTTTCAATTTCTTCTCTACTATCTTGTTCTTCATCTGCTGCTAAATAATGTTCATAAAATCTTTGTGCCTTGCCTAGTCAATCAATTCTGATCTTCTTTTCTTGCCATAAGATCAACATACCTTCAGGGAGAAGTCATCTAAACATTCTTATATTTCACCAGTTGCAAAGATAAGAAATGATAGCTCTTTCTTTGTTCTCTAATCGTACTGGATACCTGTTTCAAATTTAAGATTTCTTTCCCTTTATACATCAGCAATTCATCCCTTGTCTTCCTATACACTTCATCCCTGGTTATTTTTCTTGCGAATTTTATGTGAACGTCTCTTGGCAGTTTGTGTTGGCATGCATAATTGGTGTGGACCCTATAGACTTCATCTATATTGTTTTGCATCTCCTATTTAGTTTTCTGCAATACATCCGCTAGCAATTCTACCATGAGGTTCAATAAGTCTTCATCTTTATTTTCTGTTATGTTTTGGAATTTCAGGAAAAAGGCTGACTTCTCCATTTCCAGATGTATTATTGCCTTCTCCAGGTTCCTATTTGCTGCCATCCATAATTCTTCCACTTCATCTAGGTTTTTTTTCCAGTTTGTTCCATTATAGCTTCCACTGTCTTTATTTTCTGATCATTTCTGGCTATCATCTCCCATTCTATCGTCCAATTTACAAATATCTCCTTTCACCTCTCCCATCTTGTTCTTGATTTCCTTGTGGTTATTCATTATTGAGTGTTGTTTTTTCAATATCACTTCTTGAATCATACTCAGGGTTGACTGTATGCTCTGTAAATTTAATGTGGATCCTGATTTTTCACCACCTAACATATCTCCTATTGATCGTTGTCCCGATGGGGAAGCAGTCATCGGCGCTGTTGTTTTTCTGGTTTTCATAATCATCATTGAGCTCATCATCTTCACACTGTTAAGTTCCTCCACAATATCATAAATCACCTACTATTTATCTCTCAGAATTTCCCTTCTCTTATCTATTCTTCTCTTTGTCTACGCATTCATCATATATCTTTTTTTTGTTTAGAGTTTGGAAATGTAATAGTATATGATTCCCTATCTCATGCCCATATCAATGACCACCATATAAAATGCCCTATAATATATTACAATCTACACTCTACTATATACTATAATCTTCTATTAACAATCTATAGTAATCTATAGTAATTATCTATTTATAATCTAATCAAACAGTTCTAACTACTAACAACAATGTCACTCTTAATCTGATTATAATTTCATTGTAGGAATTATTACATTTAATATTTATATAAAATTGCAACCATGCTAAAAAAGAGACATATTTTAAAGCTTAATACCTTGAAATACCTTAATACCTTGAAATTATATATATATAATTGTGACAGAAGCCTGCCTGATGATGACAAGTGAGATCTTGTCGAAACGTTGCAATAACATCTCCACACGGGAAAATCCCCGAAGCCAGCAATGCCAGCATATATATGTGTGTGTGTGTGTGTTAGTTTTATGAGCTGATCAATAAATTAAATTATAGAGAGACCAGGATAGATCTATTTCGAGCTTATTAGCTCTCATCAGCTGGCCATACCCCTTCCTGGGATTCGAACCGAGGCTGTGTTGCATGCTAAGCAAGGAGCCTAGCACTTAAGCCAAGCAGGTTCCCCTTATTGCATCAGCTAAGACAGGGTATATTAGTATAGGTAATTGTTTCACAACACCTATTAGGCCCCAATTAAGGGAGGAGACATACTGTTTCCTTTCCTGCCTTTCGGCTCATCACCAGAGACCATCTAGACAGCAAGCCAAGAATTACGTTGTGTAATTTTTTTAGATATGTGTGTTAGTTTTATGAGCTGATCAATAAATTAAATTATAGAGAGACCAGGATAGATCTATTTCGAGCTTATTAGCTCTCATCAGATGGCCATACCCCTTACTGGGAACCCATTTTTGCTGGCAGAGTGTTCAGGCCATCACAGGGCCCCCCAACAAGAATGATGCCAAACTGGCCATGCCCACCCTGCCCATGCTCCTCCCAAGGTCGAACACAATTTGAGTTTGACAACCCTAACCTACAGTATCCCTTCCAACTCTATTAATCTGAATTAACTAGGCCTGCCTGTAGGTGAATTTAATTGGGACAGTTCTGAGTTGTGGTGAAGGGAATTACTGGGGAATATTGATAAACTCATTAACCCACAGTTTTGTGTGCGTGAGAGAGCAAGAGAGGGGGGGTGGCAGATTATTTTGTTCCCAGTCACATTTCCCCAGGAGGAAAGCCCTATTTGTTGGACATTATGGAGCAATTGCTAGCCTACATAGCCCAATCGGCCCAGCAAGTAACTCTCCTTTCCAACAAGTTGGTGCAATTGTAGGCATCCAGACCTTTAAGACCTTGCTGTAAGTGCCCGGTTGCTATCCCAGGTAAATTTGATGGTAACTCTGCTCAATTCCCAGCTGTTTTTGGACAATGTCAGCTGT